>JAHDVE020012271.1:0-68513 GCA_022606495.2 Halesus radiatus | reverse complement strand
TAAGTGGATGTTTTCAGAAGTTATTGCTCGAAGTGAAACGGTTTCAACTGTATTTTTGCTCTCAGCAACTGATGCTCGAATCGTCGAGATTCCGCGCCATTGGTCCGTTCAAATCACGGTAAATAATATTGTTACGATTGTGGAATGTTTATACGAGTATAAATTGTATTTGAATTGAATTTCTGATTGCTTTTGTTTTGTTTTCACTGATAATAAAAGGTTTTCACTATTGTCTTAGTGATATTGTTTTGTTCGTTTAAAAATATTTATTTTGTCTTTCTCGGTGTATATAATTTGACGGCCTCCGTGGTCGAGGGGTAAAGCTACGAATCCGAAGGTTATGGGTTCAAATTCTGGCTTATGCAAGTAAATTTTATTTCCTTAATTTGTGTTGTTTTACAAATAATTCTTTCCGGATGGTTGAGAGCAGTTGGGACCCTTGCCCGGTATTCAAATAAACAATAAAATAAAGCTCTTGAGAAAGTAATTTTATTTTTTTTTTTAGTTTCAATAGATATATAAATATTTTTTTCAAATTTTACAAAGCTAATAAGACAATATGTTATGTCGCTAGGGGTTCCTGTGTTGAGGCGGACTAGGTTTTTATTTAAAAACTGATTGTTTTTAAGTTCCTAGGAAGTTTTTTCAAGATGCTGGATGAACTTCTCTTTTTTTGATTTCTTTCAGACAGGTTCCGATTTGATTTTTAAAATCGTTTGCTTTTTACGTTTTTTATGGCCGGTGGAAGAGAATTATATAGCTTAGTGGAGAGATATTTTTAATTACTTTGCCCAAAAGCAGTTTTAAAATAAATTAATGTCATTTTGGTTCGCTCTTGTGTGGTGAAAATTAAGTTTCAAATTATAAGTAGGGTTTCGCCCGTTGCACCCGATGGAGGGGATATAAATATATTATTTTTCCGTGTGTAAATTCATAATGCTAGGGTTGCGAATTGATACTTATTATTTATTTTTATTTATTCTTCCCTAATCTTCAATCATTAGTTGGGTTATTATTAATCATGGGTATTATTAATCATGGGTAGGTAGCATAAAGAAAAAGTAAACAGAAGTGTAGTGTGCTAAAAAGCGTGATGTAGTGTAGGTGTTAACATGTAGAATATCATATATATGTATGTATATTATCCCCAAACTGATCAGAGGCATACAAATGCAGCTGTAATGTATCATATACATACTCGCCCCACTGCTGTTCAATATCATGTTATGTTCTGATTTTCCAAATAGTAACATTTTGTACATAATTTATTCTAAAATGTAAATATGTTAGTTGTAAGACTCTCTCATTAGTTTTAAGTCACTAGCTACAAGTCTAAGTTGTAAGTCGCTATCTATATAAGTCTTAGATGTAAGTCACTAATTATAAGTCTGAATTAGGTATTTTCTAGTTATAAATATTAGCTGTAAGCCATTAGTAATTAATCTAATATGTAAATTATTATATATAAGTCTATGTGATAAGGTATAGGTTAGATAAATTATGTTGTAAAGCGCCCTAGAGGTGATTTTCCATTGAAATAATCCATTTATTATTATTATTTATTATTAGGTACTTTACGGTGTAGTGTCTCGAAAAGACACTCAACCGTATAGTATTAAAGAATTAAAGAATTCTTTGTACCAATCTTCCACTTGTTTATTTTCGATCGGAACGGATACATTTTGTTCATTTATTTGTGATGTAATAATATTTTGAAATGATTATATAATTATTTTAAAGAATAATAAATAATATAAAAAAGGCACAAAATTCCAAATACTAATAATTAAATTTAACGCAAATGTTGTCATGTTATGTGTGATTTTGTGTAATGAAGTTAAGAAAAATCCTGTTCCTTTTGTTTTTATCCAGATTGAGATATTAAGTTTTATTAAATTTCTTGACGTATATTGCATAGTATTTAAAATATCTGTCCGTGGGTGGCTCATTTTAATAAAATACTAAGGGTGTAGTTTTTTGAAGATCTGACCAATATAATTGATTGGTATTGTGGGAGAATATGAAGATTAGATTTGAAGAGGAAAAGTGTTGCAGATTTAGCGTAAAGTTTTTTTGATTGTCATAATGTCTAAAAGCTTGAAAATTGCGTAAATGAAACTCAATTTCTGGAGGTCCACCCAAATGTCTACTTAGTGAAGTTCGAAACGTATGAAAAAGCCAATCATTTTGATTTAAAATCATAATTGGTTACAAAAATACAGTCGAAGCCATAATATACCTTATTGCAGAGCGAAATGTGGGAGGACGCGATTCATAATGTAACGATTTGAAAAATAACTCCGCAGATGAAATTAGCCTATTAATGTATGGATTAGCGGTTCATTATTAAATGCATGTTTTCCAGTTTGGTAAAATAATCAAGAAACATGTATTTTACTTGTTTTTGTCTAACTTATTGCATTCAATTTCCCTGATTTGCAGACATTTACTTCTACCGAATAAATTCCATCTTAAAAATACCGAACGCCAGAAAAAATTTTCTGTCAAATTTCTCTAAAGAATCTGCCTCTTTTCGAGCCAAATTACGAATTTAGAACGTAAAAAAGGTTTCAATGGGTTATTCGGTAGGGAAATCCACCAAATTA
This sequence comes from Halesus radiatus, assembly GCA_022606495.2. NCBI lineage: Eukaryota > Metazoa > Arthropoda > Insecta > Trichoptera > Limnephilidae > Halesus > Halesus radiatus. Next base: position 65,907 of record JAHDVE020012271.1, on the reverse strand, counting down.
TTCCCTTGCCGGCTTTCCTAACGGAACAATGCGATGGTTTTGCTGAAAACAGCCTTTCTCATGATACAAATTCGGCACTTAGTTACAGTTATTGTACAGAGAGTAAGAGCAAGCCCCCGGCCTGTTGCCCCATTGTCTTATTTTACTCGAACGGCGTAATGCAAACATATAGAATTACTGAATAATCGTTAAAGAAAATAGTTTTTCACACTCTTTTCTCTTTTCTCGTAGAAAATTTCAGGTATCTCTTAGATTTAAGGGTCAAATGAAAATATCTTTCTCTTTAAGCTGCCAATATTAACCCAATGGCTACGCATTGCGCATTCAGTTTGCAAACGGACCAGTTTTTACGCACACGGCTTCTATACTTTTTGTGACAGTATGTACTTATTTTTAGATATCCCTTACTAAATACTCCGGCATTTGGACGATTTTAAACGGGCTTTAAAATCAAATCTCTATGTATAAAAATTTATGTTTGTCCGTCTGTCTGTCCCCAATTTTTCCAAAAACTACTAGACCGGTTTCGCTGAAAACAGCATAGTTTGTTTTTATTATTTCCGGGAAGGTTTAGAGAGCAGTTTGATTGAAATCCAATATGTAAAACTGTTTCTATAACGTTTGAAAATTAGTGTGAAAAACATTCAACCCGCCATGTTGTATTGCGGTTGGCCCATACCTATACCACTCTGGTTAGCCACAGATTACATATTCAAAAGTACTAATTATAGAATTCTCAATCATGAACTGTAAAATTTAATAGCATGGCGGGTTCAATGTTTTTCATACTTTTTTTTTTTTTTTAATAAGACAAATATTGCCTGGTTACGAATAACCTGACAATATTTGAAAATATTTTACTACCATCAGAGTAAGCGGAAGATGTTGCTCGTGTCGTAAATGGAGGACTTAGCCAGCCGAGGAATTGAACTCAAGACGCCTGGGTGAGAGCCAAACGCGATGCCAACTCAGCCACTGACCGGTCCCATATTAATTTTATAACGTTATAGCAACAGTTTTATGTATTGGATTTCATTCAAACAAAAAACTTTAAACCTTCCCGGTACTAATAAGAACAAACTATGCTCTATTTTCAGCAAAACCGGTTTAGCAATTTTCGAGAAAATTGATGACAGACAGACAGACAAACATTCAATTTTATGTATAGAGATAGAAGAGAATAGATGTAAGGGGGATTGCAGGAGTTAGGTTAATAACATAATCACTGAATGGGGTTATACGATCGTTATTTATTTTATTTTTTTTATAGTAAAGCGTTATTGAAGAGAAATAACAATGTTATATTATTAATAATAGTTGGAACCAGGATACGCCGCTGAATAAGAACATTTGGGTGGAACGAGATCACAGCGAGTACAGATTTATATAATATTTCAAAACTATGATAGTTAAAATCAGATCTATAAACTTTTTAGATAATATCCTTTCGGTAGACTCTACACCAATTGCAGATTTATTCCACTTCATTACTAGCAAGCAACTTTCTATCTGCCATGTAGGGGATGTCTCTGTTATGTCGGATGAAGTGATCAGTTTGATTTACAGGTATTACATTCAGTAAAGAATGGTGACAGTATTACCAGGGATATCTCCAAGACAAAAGTATCCTTAAAAGCCTGTCTGTCGCGTCTCCAACTTTGAAGTGCAGGTAACATCCTCAGGTTATTACATTATCTCCATTAATACAAAAATTACTTCCATGGAATTCATAAACGTGTCACGTTCAGCAAACAGAAAGGTAATTGGAACTTGTGTGTGAATCAGATTTTGGACAGAAAAAACGCGTCGTGAAAAGCCCAAGCAGAAAAACGATGAATTAGAGAAAATATTTGAAAGATCAATAGTTTCGATGGAAATTTCGGCAGAAGTAAGATTTAATTCGGGCGGAACGAATGAATAATTGAAGAGCAATTTTCTAATTTCAGAAGTGTAGATATTCACAGTGAAGTAAAACTAGATCGTTTATAAGTGAAAGAAAGTGTTGATTACGAGAATTCTGGGCATCAGAGAACAAAGGGATGTAGACGAACGACATACCAATCAATTATAAAATTTAAACTGAAGGAATCCATTAGCAATGTTGAGATATATTGATTACCAGATTTAGAATAGTTCGACCATTTCGTCAAGCTTTCGGGTTGATGATACCCTATATTGACATAAGGGAATAAAGCACTTGAGTAAGCGGAAAAACTAACATGGATCTTGGGTAATTAGGGGTAATTAGGAACGATTAAATTAACACGTGAGAATAGGGAGTGTTACTTTATGAAAAACCATAAAAACTAATGGGTTTTGGATAAACTTTGATTTATATCGGGTTTTTATAAAAATAGTGGTTATTAACCACCTTAAAGAACAAATTGATTCGATTTTTAGTGAGAGGGAGATGAAAATTTGTAGTATAATCAAATATAGGGTCAACGTACTTTTTTCCAGTGCTGAATTAAGGAAGTCAAAAATGAAACATCCGAGAAGTTATAAAAAAATATATATATAAAAGGTGATGAAAAATCAGTTGAGGGTGGTATCAATCGATCGGGATGACAGTACTCGTATATAGACGACCAAAGTACATGTAAAGGGGTAGTGCAGATAGACCAGAGGGAAGTAATGCAACAATTTGAAACATCATTCCGAAAAGGTATATTTATTAACTTTTGACAGGTGAGATAGGGTAAGAATTGTAAAATATTTACACCAATATTAGGATTAATTAAGAATTGCACGTAAAAGATGCGTTAATCGATTATTCACACATTAGACCAGAAAAGACGTGTTATCATAAAAAAATGCACTATAAAAAAATATTGCATGTATAGTCATCATCAGGGCCGATGAGAATTTATGAAGTTGAGGAAAATTAAGAATGCGCACCTATAAATAAATTTCAATAGGAATGTAATTACTATATTTACGAGACATCCGAGGTCATAAATGACAAAAAAATTAGCAATAGATAATATTTTCAGAAAGAAAAACATGAATCTGAATTTTCCATTTTGAACAAAGTTCAGGAGAACGCCCTAAGAGAGAATTTAGAGATGACTTACGAGTATGGACCTATCTGTAACCTCTAGAGCAGTCTCGAATGGGGCGGCAACCAAAAGTATGATTGTTTTCATTTGACAAGTGGATGAGAGATTGGAGACCAAATTAGTGTTACTTGGGTACGAACTTACGAGTGCTTAAGGGGGATACGGGTATGTAAGTAGGAAAAGAAGTTATGACATTTTTATTACTAGTCTGGGTATAAGAACGAGTGTTTGGTCACAATTCGGGGAGTTCGCAGAGTTCGCGGAGTTCGCCGGGAATTATACAAGGATAAAGAGTTTGATTGTCATAATCACATAATCATCGGCGATTATCATAAGCAACTAAGTTCTCATACTTAAAAAAAATCATAAGATCCTGAGTGTAATAATAAAAAAGAGGACTTTGAAATTTCATCTTGATTTGAGTCTCGCAGTTAACCAAAGTGTATTGTATTAGTATGTGTATTGATAATAGTCTATTTGATTTAATTTTCTTAAATAGGGTTGCGTCAGCAGTTTAATTGGAATTGTGTTAAAAATACAGTGATTACTATATGATGGATAAAGTGTCTTGTGTTGAGGTCAATAAGAGTCTATTTAATTTGATTTTCTTAAAAAGGTTGCTTCAATGGTTTAATTGAAGTGTAATACTAAATAAGGTGATTAAAATGTATAATAAATAAAGTGTCTTGTGTTAAAGTAAATAATAATCTATTTAATAAAATTTTCTTGATTTGCTGATCTAATTCAATAATAGTTTAGTAAATTTGGAATTTTCTAAAATCAATAATACTTAAATTAGTTTAAAGATCTTAAAAGTTCCTTCAGTGAATTAACTAAAAATGGTGCTACAAATAGAATTATAATAATTAAATTACCAACGATAAATTAAAACATAGTGAAAATTTAAAACATCTTAGTTCGTATCTTTAAAAGCTTCATATAATTTAGTTTTATTAACTAAAGTTGTTTTAATTTTTTGTTTTAAAATTGATAAAATTCTTAAAGATTTACCAAGTGTGTTCGGTTTACGGAATTAATTAATAGTCTGTATAGATAATTTATTAATTATATTACAGGGGCTTTGTGCAAAATTAATCATAATAATTTAAAGTCAAGAAAAAATAATAAAAAAATAGGTAAAACTAAATTTAATGATTGACTGAATGACTTTAAATCAAGTTCAGTTCGGGAAAATAGCTAAGAATGATGATCCATTTAAATTCATTAATATCTTTAAATTCAAAATTAGACAGATATATACAACGAAAAATATTGAAATTTACAAAATTCCTTTGGAATTAAATTGATAAAGTCGATTTTACCCCGATCGACGAGGTGCATAGAAAGAAAAAAAAAACCAACAAAAATAAATATTATTTAATAATATTCGGTTTGGGGGGTCAATACATTTTAAAATTGTACAAATCCGTAGATCACTAGTTGAAATTAGGTAAGACTAGATCGTTATTAGGTAGATATTTTTACATTGGATTAAACATACCAGGCAGGAAAGTTCAATAATTCCCAATTCTCATAATGACGTGTAGCTCCCGTCTTTTTGGAAAGATTATGAAATTTGTCGGATTCGGTAAGTCAATCAATATTCATAACCCAAGTTTTCAGGTTCCCCAGGAAGCGGTCGGAAGGAGATTTCTATTTCTATTTACGTATAAATACGTATATGTATGTATATATATATATATATAATCACCTCTTCCCGTACTATGTTGATCTAGTAAGATTTACATGACCTTTGTTGATCTACCTTTAACACCGTTTATCTTGGCTCCGGTGGGATACATCTGCACGAGTTGGCAACAGTGCCTTTATTATTACCAAGGTTGTCAGTTTGCAACTGACCCCAGTCGGTATGTTCGTCATCAAAATATAAGAAATTTGCTCCAGTTTAACGGTTATTTTTTATTCATTTACTCTCCTTTCGTTGCTCCGATTGATGTATTCGCAGTTTCTAGATACAAGTTGATCTAAAATGAATGTGTATTCAGTTTCCAGATACAAGTTGATCATATATGTTTTATTAATTTATTCTCCTTTCGTTGCTCCGTTTGATATATTCTCAGTTTCTAGATACAAGTTGATCTAGAAATTAATATGTATGTAGGTACAACGAAGATTGTAAACATGGGTTGAGGCGTGCGGGGAGAGAGGGGGGGGGGGAGTTCGTCACACGGAAAGAGAACACTAACCTACGAATTCTCTCAGTCCCACAGTCCAGCCGCCGGCGTTGTTCACCGCTGAGCCCGGCTTTTCGGCGGGAGGACATGTTGCTTTTTGAATATCACCTCTAGCGCGCTGACAAAATGCAATTAATTTGAGAACAATTTCTCTTATTCAAAATGATAAGGTGGTATTATTTTGCATAATTTATTCTGTTAAAAAAATATGTGGTAATTGTTTTTAACAATCGTATAAGTTACAAAGGAATAAAAATATTCCGTTCAAAGATGAACAATTAATTATATAATTGAAAATACACTTTGTATATACCACTTTACTTAAAACAAGATTTATATAATTTATTTAATGTTATTTTAAAACAAAACTATTTTCAATTTGATAATATTATTTTTAAACAAAAGGATGGTTTATCAATGGAGTCTAGTATTAGCCCTTTAGTAGCTGATATATTTTTAGACAATTTAGAGAATAACATTTTTAATAGTTCCGCTTTATTATTAAAATATGTTTATTTTTGGAAAAGATATGTAGATGACGTGTTTTGTATTTGGACTGGTAATGAAAGACAACTAAATATTTTCCTAAATTTCCTAAATAAAATCCATAAAAAAATTAAATTAACAATAGAAATAGGACAAAATTTTAACATAAACTTCTTAGACTTAAATATTTCTATTGTTAATAATAAATTCGAATTTAATATATATCGTAAAGATACTTATACAGACATTGTTATACATAATACTTCTAATCATCCATTTTCTCAAAAATTATAAGCTTTTCATTATATGCTTAGTAGATTAGTTAATATACCACTATCAAATAATAATTTTAACAAAGAATTAAATATAATTAAACAGATTGCAATAAATAATGGTTATAGTACTAAATTAATAAACAATATGTTAAACAAAAAGCTTAAGAAAAAAATTATTAAATCTTATGTACATCCACAAATAACTGATGTTAATAAACAATGGACAAAAATATTATTTTTAAATAACAATTCCGCTAATTTAATAATTAAAAACTTGCCAAATACTATCCAACCAGCTTTTTATAGCATTAATAAATTAAAAATATATTTTAAATAACAAAGATAAAGATAATATTTTGAATAAATCGGGAGTATATAAATTGATTTGTAATGATTGCAACTATTTTTACATCGGAAAGAATTGTAGAAATTTCAGTATTAGGGTTAAGGAACACCTAAGATGTTTAAATAATAACAACTATTCTGAATTTGCAAATCATATTTTAGAAACCAATCATTCGTTTCATATAAATAAAGGTTTAAAAGTTTTACATACAAATACAACTGGTTTACAATTAGATAAATTTGAAATTTTAGAAATAAGAAAAAGTGTTAATAACGAATTAAATTTAATAAATAATCAAATGTTTTTTTAAAATAGCTAACTCTTTAATTTATTTTCATATTAATATTAATAATAATAATTTTTATTTATATTTCTAATTTAAATGTATTATTCAATGTTTTATAATTATTTTGTCATTAACATTTTTGATCTGTTACTTACCTACTTTAATTCATTTTTGCTCATATTTTGTATTTTCTTAAATTATTGTTTTAAAATAAATTTTTTATCATTTTTCTATACTTGAAATTATTTTTTAGTATTCATTTATTCCTGAAGATGATAGTATTGCTATCGAAACATGTAGAAATATTTATATATTTTAATTAAAGTGGTATATACAAAGTGTATTTTCAATTATATAATTAATAATGATGCCACAAAGTTATCAATCATTTGAAGAAATTATGAACAATTAACTTTATAAACGAAATAATAATATGAACTTTTACAATCACAAACATCTTTTTTATTGAGCTAGGTTAGAAATAATATAGTTTTATTCAAACTGTGTTTTATTGGCGATATCAAAAATTATTTTTACGCGAAATCTTCTGATGACCGAGTAATTGTGCTATTTTCTCATATATTAAAAAAATATTTTATGTTTTCTTCAAATGATTGATAACTTTGTGGAGTCATTATTAATTATATAATTAAATATTTTATGGTTTAATCCAAGATAATACTAAAAAAATATAATTATGTAGTTATAAGAAAAATGTGTTTCGTACTTAAAACAATCCCATGACCTTTTTTGTACTATTATATTGCATCAAAAGCATTCGCTTGTAAATGGAGAGGAATTTACACTTCTTGGTATATAAATACCAAATGTAGATGAGAATTAGATAAAAACTTTTTAATTATCTTACGCTGTCAACTTTTAATTGTATTAATTTATATTAATTCTAATTATTAATTGTTTTAAATAATAAAACACTTAATTTATAATACCGTCCCCTTTATAGAATATTAAAAAATATAATATTAACAATTTACAACCACCTTACTTTAGAGACAAACTATATTACAATAAAAACTTCCACACATACCATACAAGAAAGAAAGAAGATATTAGACAAAAAAAAATCCCAAACACAAAATTGTTTACTCTTACAGTACCTATAAAGGCATCAATTTGTATATAGCTTAGTAAACACTGAATTAAAAAAAAATTAGGTACCTAAATTAAGAATATTGAGAGTAGGATATAAAAATTATGTATGCATTAAGTATTGGAAATAAGCAATACGTAAAAAATATATAAGTTTATATTAGACCGCATGAAGTGGAACTATTTTAAGTTTAATAAATAAAATAAAATAAATGTATAGAGATTTCATTGTCTGTTAGATCAGCTAATTTGAGTTTCTTCAAATTAATCTTACAGTCTACTTTCAAGCACCGACTTGAGCATACGTTCAATTTATTTTTATTCATTTATTCTCCTTGAGCATACGTTCAATTTATTTTTTATTCATTTACTCTCCTTTCGTTGCTCCGATTGATGTATTCGCAGTTTCTAGATACAAGTTGATCTAAAATGAATGTGTGTTCAGTTTCTAGATACAAGTTGATCATATGTTTTATTAATTTAATCTCCTTTCGTTGCTCCGTTTGATGTATTCCCAGTTTCTAGATACAAGTTGATAGTTTTTTTTTACTAATTTATTCTCCTTTCGTTGCTCCGTTTGATGTATTCTCAGTTTCTAGATACAAGTTGATCTAGAAATGAATGTGTATTCAGTTTCTAGATACAGGTTGATCCAGAAATGAATATGTATGTAGGTACAACGAAGATTTTGAACGTGGTTTGGGCCGGGCGGGGAGAAGGGGGGAGGGGGGGTCATCACATGGAAAGAGAACGCAAATCTACGAATTCTCTCAGTCCCACAGTTTCTCGGCGTTGAGCAAATAACCGTTGTTCAGAAATTGAACTCTCCCTTATAAGGGAATTCCCTAAAATCCACGGTAGTCGCCCGCTTGTAGCGGGCGAGATGGTGCGGAGCGATACAATAATTATGAGGTCTCTCTTCTTTCAAATAGTGTGTATGCGTTCGAAAGACAACAAACTATACACATTTTTGTCAACTTGAGCAACGAAAGAACAGTTTGTAAGGTGGTAGAAAATTGTTAAAATTCAGATATTTTATAATATTCTATAAAGGGACGGTATAAATAAAATAAAAGTTAGGAATTAAATGTTGTATTCACTAAAACACTTAACAATTGGAATTTATATTAATTAGTGCAATTAATATTATTTATTAGAATTAGTAATTGTCAGCATAAGAAACTTGTTTTTATTTTTATAAATTTCATTTCTATTTGGTATTTATATTCCAATAAGGTACCTACTTATTAGTGTGAGTTCCTCTCCATTCACAAGTGAATGCTTTTGATAAAAAGATTTTAAAAAAAGTTATGGGATTGTTGTAAGTAGGAAACATATTTTTTCTATACCTATGTTATTTTTTTTTTAGTATTATATTGGGTTAAACTATAAGCTTTTTTAATGTAAGAGAAAATAGTACAATTAATCGTTCATTAGAAGATTGTTTCTTTCGCGTAAAAAATATGTTTGATATCGCCGATAAAACATAGTTTGAATTTTATTTAAAACTAGATTATTTCTAGCCTAACTCAATAAAAGAGATGTTCATATTATTATTCCGTTCCTTTGTTTCCGCAACAAAAATTTTCAAAATTTCCGTTCAAATTTGCATTATCTAAGTTATATGTAAGTAGGTATTATTCCACGCCGTCATTACGATGTGGTTTTTTGTTTAATGTTTCATTTGAGATTTGTTAATATTTTTTCATTCAGCTAATAAATTACATTAAGCCTTCAAAGGAGATCAAATTATTTTGTCTCCTCATTGATGAAGTTAATTGTTCATCTTGGACGTAATATTGATACTAAATGATACGACTAAATACTTGAGTCGGGCCATATCAATCTGAATAACAGAAGAGTGTGTATAAGATGTATGAATATGAACGAAGCAAGGAGTGTGTGCCAAGACAGAATTGTGTGGCGGTCTTTTCTCTCTGCCTAACCCTGCAGAAACGGCATGATGATTAGATAGTTATATATGGTAAACTTAAAACAATTTTGTTAAAATTTATTACTTTAATTTTTTATTATTATTTAAATTGGAGTATGTTGTGCGGCTGATGGCAGAAGAGATGAGAAGGAGATTGGTTAGAGGAAGATGGGGAAGTACCTGGTTATTCAGATCTGGTCACCAAAGACGGCGTAAGCCATTTCAAGCAATTTTTATAGAAAATCATATATCGTACAGTCCTCAAACAATAAATTTATAATAAACGATTTTTCACAAAAATAACAATTAATCACTATAAATAGCTAAAATTAGCAATTTCCACCACCAGACAACTAGGTGAGCGGTTACGTCGGTCACCAAATTATTGATTAGTTACGGTGGTTAGAGGTCAAATTCAACTTGTGCCGATTTTATTAATTTTTCTTTTTAAATATTTTTCCACGTTTTTTTTCTATTATAAATTTTAGTAAAACGGTTTATCGCCAACATTATTTAATAATCATTTTTTTTAAACTTATTTAAAAAAATATATTTTGCACGGTTTTATTTTTATTATAAATTTTAGTAAAACTGTTTCATCGTTTGAACATTAAATAATGAAAACAAATTATAGCGTACCTAACTCACTTTTATTCATGTGAGCACCGCTCGAGCAAGTAAGACTTTGGTACCCCAAAATGGGGTATGTTGTGAGGCTGATGGGTAGAGGAAGGTGAGGAAGTACCTGGTTATTCATATCTGGTCAAACACGGCAAAAGCCATTTAAGCAATTTCATTTGATTAATTTGTGTTATTTTACAATTTAGTCAATTAACACAACATATATACTGGCTCCAGATTTTTTTTATTTTAAGTCCACATATATGCAAGGCCAATATCATATTTGGGGATGCTGTGTGGAAGGTATTTTAAGGGAAAGGAAGGAAGTTCAGGGCAAGAAAAAGGTATGAGGGGTGGGTACGAATCTGGGGGTCAGTGCGTCCAAGAGTGACGTATGAATCCATCCATCCCACTGTCACTGGTACTAGGCAATGATGGGTCGAAAGAGTCTGGTTGGGGAGGCCAAACCTCACCCCATAAACTTAGCGAATCACTTGGAGTGACTTATAGCAGAGGTGTTGGTTATCCATTAAATGATTCCCGGGGTGGCGGTACCTATACCCGTCTCCCAAATTCAATTTCCTAAGTTGCAAACAGTTGGGACTCTTGTGCAGTATACGCATAGAAAAATCATACAGCATTTCATACATACTTGATTGTTAAGAGGAACGGCTGCGCGGCCTGTTTCAAACAAAATTTAATTTTGGATTTGAGGCCAAAATATTCACCTAAGACTAATGATATTTTTTTAATCAAAAAGTATAGTAAATATCTAGTATCTATATCGTATTAAAAGTAATTTATCCATTTTTCTATTACGTTATGAAATAGAGGCCCTTAAACGAATTGATTTTTTGCGTTTTTAGATGCACCTTTAACAATTATTTGAGGGCTAGCGGTGATTTAAAAAAGTTTTGGCCCATCTACTTAAAATACTCTGAAATATAATATTAAAAAATATATATTTTCAAAATAAGCATTATGGTGGACTTTAAATTAAATTAAAAACGATCAAATTGAATCTCCCAGGTTGAAGGGAGTTGGGACTCTTGTGCGGTTGGGACTCTTGTGCGGTTGGCACTTTTGTGCGGAATTCTCATAGAAAAATCATATATCATTTCATGCAAACTCTACTATTAACACCTGGACAAATCACACCTCCATGAACCCGGACACCCCTGCTAATCCACCAAACGAATCTAACCACTTGGTGAGACCTATGACAGAGGTGTTGGTTATCCATCAAATGGTTCCCTGGGCAGCGGTACTTACACCTACCTCCTAGATCGAATCTACCAGGTTGAAAGCAGTTGGGACTCTTGTGCGGTTGGGACTCTTGTGCAATTGGGACTTTTGTGCGGAATTCTCATAGAAAAATCAAATATCATTTCATACAAACTCTACTGTTAAGACGTGCACAAACTTAACCCCCATGAACCCGGCACCCTTGCTAATTCACCAAACGAATCTAACCACTTGGTGAGACCTATGACAGAGGTGTGGTTATCCATTAAATGGTTCCCTTGGCAGCGGTACCTACACCTGCCTCCTAGATCGAATCTACCAGGTTTAAAGCAGTTGGGACTCTTGTGCAGTTGGGACTTTTGTGCGGAATTCTCATTGGAAAATCATATATCATTTCATACAAACTCTACTGTTAAGACGTGCACAAACTTAACCCCATGAACCCGAGCACCCCTGCTAAGGCACCAAACATAGCGAACCACTTGATGAGATTTATGGCAGAGGTGTTGGTTATCCATTAAATGATTCCCGGGGCAGCGGTACCTACACCTGCCTCCCTAATCAAATCTACCAGGTTAAAAGCAGTTGGGACTCTTGTGCAGTTGGGACTCTTATGCAGTTGGGACTCTTGTGCAGTTGGGACTTTTGTGCGGTATTCACATAGAAAAAATCATACATCATTTCGTACAAACTCTACTGTTAAGACCTGCACAAACTTAACCCCCCACGGACCCGGACACCCATGCTAAGTCACCAAACTTAGCAAACGACTTGGGGTGATCCATGGTATAGGTGATACTTATCCATTAAATCCCGTGGCAGCGGTACCTACACCCGCCTTTCAAATTTAATTTCCCAGGATGAAAGCAGTTGGGACTCTTGTGCAGTTGGGACTCTTGTGCAGTTGGGGCTTTTGTGCGGAATCCTCATTGGAAAATCATATATCATTTCATACAAACTCTACTGTTAAGACGTGCACAAACTTAACCCCCATGAACCCGAGCACCCCTGCTAAGGCACCAAACATAGCGAACCACTTGATGTGATTTATGGCAGAGGTGTTGGTTATCCATTAAATGATTCCTGGGGCAGCGGTACCTACACCTGCCTCCCTAATCAAATCTACCAGGTTAAAAGCAGTTGGGACTCTTGTGCAGTTGGGACTCTTGTGCAGTTGGGACTTTTGTGCGGTATTCACATAGAAAAATCATACATCAATTCGTACAAACTCTACTGTTAAGACCTGCACAAACTTAACCCCCCACGGACCCGGACACCCCTGCTAAGTCACAAAACTTAGCAAACGACTTGGGGTGATCCATGGTATAGGTGATACTTATCCATTAAATCCCCTGGCAGCGGTACCTACACCCGCCTTTCAAATTTAATTTCCCAGGATGAAAGCAGTTGGGACTCTTGTGCAGTTGGGACTCTTATGCAGTTGGGACTTTTGTGCGGAATTCTCATTGGAAAATCATATATCATTTCATACAAACTCTACTGTTAAGACGTGCACAAACTTAGCCCCCCATGGACCCGGACACCCCTGCTAAGTCACCAAACTTTACAAACGACTTGGGGTGACCTATGGTAGAAGTGTTGCTTATCCATTAAATCCTGGGGCGGCGGAACCTACACCCGCCTTTCAAATTAAAAGTCCTAGGTTGAAAGCAGTTGGGACTCTTGTGCGGTTGGGACTCTTGTGCGATTAGGACTCTTGTGCGGTATTCACATAGAAAAATCATACATAATTTCATACATACTCTACTGTTAAGACATGTACAAATCTCACCCGGATGAACCTGGGCACCCCTGCTAAGTCGCCGAACATAGAGAACCACTTGATGTGATTTATGGCAGAGGTGTTGGTTATCCATTAAATGGTTCCTGGGTGGCGGTGCCTACACCTGTCTCCGAAATTGAATCTCCCAAGTTAGAAGCAGTTGGGACTCTTGTGCGGTATTTGCAAAAAAATCGTCGAGGTAGTGTTATCCAACGACTCGTTCCGGGGCGGCGGTACCCATACTCGCTAAGAACCAGATATACCAGTTGATAAGCAAAGCACTCTGATTTAAATCGTATCAACAAATGAGCACGGTGAAGGACCACGTGCACGCCTTCGATAAACAAAGCGTCTGATTGGTTCATTCAAATCGGATCAACAAAGGGAAAAGTGTAAAATGTATATGTGATGGAAAAATGGGCGTGGTTTACAGCAAAATCTATGTGACGAAAGTTGATCTTTTGGATCAACGTTTATATGCCTGTTTTGGTATTGGATCAACAAATTAGGGTGGATCAACAAATTCCTCCGGATCAACAAATTCCTGGCGTACCGTCGCGTCTGATCAACATAGTACGAGAGGGGATCTCTATATATATATATATATATATATGTTATGGTTGAGATTTTCACGGGTGTAAGATGTAGAATAATTTTCTCGGTTTACCCGCGTAATGTAGTCCTTAGAAGGACTTTTTAACTCCTGACGTTTCGGACAAATCACATTGTCCATCTTCAGAGGCCTTATGTCTTGAGTTTTGTTTTGAACTGATCGCTGGAGCGTGTCCGTTCAATCCAGAAGTCAAAACCTAAGTGGTTGCAAATCATTTTAATAGTCTAGGACGCAGAACGCGTGTAGATAAAGGGGTGGGGGTAGGGGTGGGGCATTTAATAGGCTGTTTACGCATAGTAACCGGGTTATTTTTATTTAAGGAAGTTGAGGGTAATTCTAATCAAAACAAAACAAAACTCAAGACATAAGGCCTCTGAAGATGGACAATGTGATTTTGTCCGAAACGTCAGGGAATTAAAAAGTCCTTCTAAGGACTACATTACGCGGGTAAACCGAGAAAGAGTGACTACTACACACACGCATATATATACTATATATATATATATATATATATATGAATAATTTTCTCAGTTCTACACAATAATAGAAATTAGAACTTAAAAAACTTAACAGGACTACATTACGCGGGTAAACCGAGAAAATTATTCTACCATCTTACACCCGTGAAAATCTCAACCATAACATATATATATATTTATGTATTATACCAGACGTGACTATCAAAGTTTGTAATACCCTTCGTTGCATAACATCAACCAGTACATAACTCAGTAGGTGGTACGACTAGATACGAAATCAACTACTGAGTTCGTGCAGTTTCGAACGAGAGATGACTCGATACGTTCTCGATCGAGCTGGCATGTAGTACTGGTCGAGCTCATAACAGACGACCTGACCACAAACGAGAGAGAGAGAGAGAGAGAGAGAAAGCGACCAGATACGCACGTCTCTGTCTTGTTTGTTTGTCTGCACAAATAATTAATTGTGCAACGACTTTAATTTTAACCTGATAGAAGCGACTAGATACGCATCCCTATCTTGTTATGTTTGCACAAAGAGGATTTGTGCAACACTTGCCCTAAGTACATATTGGCTTTCGACAAAGCGTAGTTCCGGGGTTTAGAAGAAGGCGTGATAAAGAGTGCACGTTGTCGTTTTCTTTCTACGCCCCTGAACCTCGTTTCGTCCCGAACGCTACTGGGTGCTAACGGGACATTTCTCCGACCCCCGCCACCCCTACGGTCGCTCCCGAAACAGAGCGGGCTCTCATTGGTCGAGCCCCTCTGATCCACAAAAAACCTTTCAAAATTATTGTTCTACCAAAATTGTCTGTCTTTGTGAGTGATTCCTGCGGCCGCGGTGACTGATCTAAATAAACAATCTTTTCTGATCTGTTCATTAGCGCCCGCGTAATCGAGTAAACTTACTTATTTTATGTTTGTACAATGCATTTTTTTGTAAATTGACGGCAAAGTATTACCTGTCCTACTTTGACCCCCATGACATACTTTGTAATAATTTTGGTTGCTTTAATAAAAAAATAGGTGAAGATTGCAATAGGCTCAATTCAAGCAGAAGGTCGTGATTGACATCCTAATTTTTTGATCAAGTCGATCCAAGATTGACAGAGTCTACGGCAGCTCGCGAAATATTCACGAGTTCAAACTGCCCGATTCGCCGCACGGTATCGCACCGAAGTACTTGAACGACGAGTGCATTTCCAAAATTCAGAGTATTCTCACGGATTCAACACGCCTTCTACCTACTTCGCCTGCATCTTCACCCGGCCTGAAAACCGACCGTGACTTTCTCTTCGCCCTCACCACCTCCTTGCAAGAAATCGTTTGCCTTTTTCAAGGCATTTCTCCCTTCCTTCATACCCTGCTCTGAAGCGTCGAAGTGGCCAGCCTGATCTTCTTCTTCTAAAACGTGCGCAAGAGTTTACAGATCTTGTCCCGTACATGGTCCTTCCTGAGCCAGGATCTACTTCACGCCTTCACGACTACTAGTGACGTCTTCTCGCCTTCACGCCTTCAGTGACGTCTGCACGCCTTCTCGCCTTCAGTGACGTCTGCACGCCTTCTCGCCTTCAGTGACGTCTGCACGCCTTCTCGCCTTCAGTGACGTCTGCACGCCTTCTCGCCTTCAGTGACGTCTGCACGCCTTCTCGACTCCAGTGACGTCTGCACGCCTTCTCGACTACAAGCGACGTCTGTACGTCTTCGTGCCTTGTACGTGCCGAGATGCCTGCACGTCGCAGCCGTCGAGGGGCCTCGAGCTCGGAGTCTCAGCCCGAGTCCACCGCTGTGCCCGCCGCTGTGCCCGGTGCTGTGCTCGCCGCCGCGCCCGCCGCTGCGATCGCCGCCGCGCCGCCTGCCGCCGCGTGGCCTGCCGCCACGTGGCTTGCCGCCGGGCCGTCTGCCGCTGCCCCACCCCCTCCTGCGCCCGCCCCTGCGCCCGCCTGACCCGCAGTTGTGCAGCCCATCCCCGAGCCGGTACGAGCACAGATGACCGACGCAGAGGCGCGTGCTTTGCGAGCCCCGGCTGAGGGGTACCCCCTCCCCGCTGCAACGTTCGGCCCCGCTGTGCTCCCTTGCCCCGCAGCGCCGGCCGGACGCTACGCCGAGCCACTGCCGTATGCCGAGCCGCTGCCGTACGCCGAGCCACGAGCCCGCCCACTCTACGCGCAGCCCTATGCAGAGCCGTCTACCTCGCAGTTGCACGCGGGGTCCCAGCCCGTCAATATCGGGCATCCCAGCTACTCGCCGCTGTTCCCGCCGCAGCCTACCGCCGACGAGACTGCCCGGCATACCAGAGAGTGGGTCCAGCAGGGCGAGGACCCTACCGTGGCACGGATCGGCGCTATGATTGCCGAGGCGATCCGATCGACACGCGTACCAGAGAGCCCCCGCCCGTCCGTCGAGGAGGATGTCCGGATGACTGCCCTCATTGCTCGACAATCTACAGCCAAGGACCTCCCCCCGTTCTCCGGGGACCCCCTCGAGTGGCCTGCCTGGATAGCGCAGTACCACCAGTCGACCAACACCTGCAGGCTGACATCCAGCGAGAACCTCATCAGACTGCAGCGTGCGCTGAAAGGCAGGGCCCGGGAAGCTGTCTACTCCCTCCTGCTGGACCCCGAACAGGTCCCAGAGATCCTGGCCACCCTCGAGACGCGGTACGGTGGCTCAGGATCCATCGCCAACCTTATGCTAAATAAGGTGAAGAAGCTGCCGCACCTGTCAGCGGAAGCTTCACTCGAAGAGATCGCCGACTTCGCTGGGACGGTCCAGAACTTGGTGGCCTCCCTGCGAGACTTGAGGACGGAGGGCTACCTCACCAACCCCGCCCTACTAGCCGACGTCACTGCCAAGATGCCCTGCACCCTGAGGATGTCTTGGCTGCTCGAGTTGCGCCAGCTAGGCCAATCCACCCCGGCCACACTATTGCAGCTCTCAATGTTCTTGCGAAGCCTCGCGAAAGTGATCCCGATTAGCGGCATGCTCGACCCGGTTCGACCGAATCGAGGGCGCCGCGAACAAGTGTTAGTGAACGCGGCGGCCGCGCCCCGGACGAGCGCGGCTACGCCCGGACCCAGGAAGCGTGCCGCGACCGACTCTGCCCACCGGTCTTCAGCCGGGAAAAGGGCGACAGTGCGAAGTGACAATTGTGCGCAGTGCAACAAGTTCCACGCCATTCGGGATTGTGCGGTATTCGCCGGGAAATCTGTCGCCCTCCGCTGGGAGACCGTGCGCGCAAGCAACCTGTGCCGAAAGTGCCTCGGTCGACACCACTCGAGGGAGTGTAAAGTGAAAGTGTGGTGCGGGGTGGGGGAGTGCCGGCATCCCCACCACC
This sequence comes from Halesus radiatus, assembly GCA_022606495.2. NCBI lineage: Eukaryota > Metazoa > Arthropoda > Insecta > Trichoptera > Limnephilidae > Halesus > Halesus radiatus. The sequence continues at coordinate 48,139 of JAHDVE020012271.1, read as the reverse complement.
GGTTGCTCCATGAAGTGCGAAAAACGGAGCCGGTCGTGGGCGAAGTGAACTTATGACGCCGAAATACAGACGATAGCGTACTGCTGAAAATTGTGCCGGTTGTGCTTCGCGGGCCCGCAGGGAGTGAAGTGTCAGTGTTCGCGCTATTAGATGAGGGCTCTACCGTGACCCTTGTCGACGCCGAGATCGCGATGTTGACCGGTGCAAGCGGTCCGGTCCGTGCCGTACGGCTTCACGGAGCAAAGGGCAGGTGCACCTCCGACGCCCGCTCCCGACGCGTGAAGCTGACCATCAGAGGCGCCGGGTTGAACACGACCTTCTCCATCACCGCGAGCACCATAGCCGAGCTGAACCTGCCGGAGCAGCAAGTGCCAGGACGACGCATCACCCCGAAGCTCTTGATCGGGCAGGACAACGCCCACCTGATTGTATCAAGAGAGGTCCGTGAGGACAACACTTCGCGCATAGTGTCGCGGACCGCTTTAGGGTGGATCGCTCACGGGGGAACAAACCCTGGCGCTGACGGCCCAGCCACTACTCTGGCCCTGCAAGCAGAGACCGCCGCGGACGCTCGCCTGAGGGAGTTGGTGAGGACAAACTTCGCCATCGACTCCCTCGGCGTTACATCAGCAGCTCGGGTCAACGCACAAGACGCAAGAGCACTAGCGATGATGGGAGAGACCACCCGCCCCCTCGCTACCGGGAGGTGGGAAACCGGACTCTTGTGGAAAGACCCGACAACCGTGCTACCCGACAACCGGCAGTGCGCACTGAAGCGGCTACAATCTCTCGACAAGAAGCTGGCGGCGGACCCCACCCTGGCAGCCGCGTACGCCGACAAGATGTCACAACTTGTCGCCAAAGGCTACGCCAGGAAGCTTTCAACCCACGAGGCATCATTACCTGCCCCGCTAAAGTGGTACCTTCCGCACTTCGCTGTGACAAATCCCAACAAGCCGGGGAAAATCAGAATCGTCTTCGATGCCGCCAGCCGATGCCGAGGGACGTCTCTGAATGACCAGCTGATGACCGGCCCTGACTTGCTGTCCTCACTCCTGGGGAACCTCCTTCGCTTCCGAGAGGGAAATGTGGCCATCGCTGCAGATATACAAGAGATGTTTCTGCGCATCCACATCAGGAGAGAGGACCAACCCTCCCAGCTGGACCTCTGGAGGTCGCCTGGCACACGGGACCCAGAGACGTACCAGTTGACATCTATGATGTTCGGGGCGACATGTTCCCCCAGCAGTGCCCAGTACGTGCGAGACAGAGTGGCCGGGCACTACGAAACCGAGCACCCCGCCGCCGCAGCAGCCGTTCGTTCCAAATTCTATATGGACGACTATTTGGACGCCGTGGATAACGTACACGAGGCTGCCGCACTGGTCCAGAGCGTGAAGACCCTCCTTGCAAAGGGAGGGTTCAACCTGACCAACTGGGCCTCCAACAGCCCGGCCGCTATAGCACGGATTCTCCCCAGTGAACGAGCAACCGCCGCAGTGCAGATCAACAGCGGAACCACGGGGACGGAGCGCGTACTGGGACTGGTCTGGGACCCGTCGACTGACCAATTTCTTTACACCTTTCTCGACGCGGTCAGCCCCCAAGAAGCCACACGGCCTACGAAGAGGCAGCTCCTATCCATCATCATGAAAATCTTTGACCCGGTGGGTTTCGTCGCCTGCCTCACTATTCGGTCGAAGATTTTACTGCAAGCCGTGTGGCGCTCGAGCATCAGCTGGGACGACCCCATCGCCCCTGAGCATGCCGAGCGATGGAGGGACTGGATGCGTCTGCTGAGGGAAAGCAGCGTGTCCATCCCGAGACGGTCACTCCGACACAAGCTGAGCAACGTTACACTGCACCTCTTCAGTGACGCGTCCGAACAAGCCTGCTGCGCCGTCGCCTACTTCGTTGAGGGAGTGCAAGGCGCGCCGCGAGCCACCTTCATCGCAAGCAAGTGCAAGGTGGCGCCACTCAAACCGCTATCAATTCCCCGCCTCGAGCTGCAGGCCGCTCTCATGGCGGCTAGACTGGCCAAGACTATTAAATCTGAAAGTCAGGCACGAATATGCAGAACCGTCTTCTGGACCGACTCGACCACAGTGCTGTGTTGGCTACGCACCGACCCACGGGCATACTCCGCCTTTGTGGCGAATCGGTTGGGCGAGATCGACGAACTCACCAACATAGCTGACTGGAGGTGGGTTCCAACCAAACAAAACCCCGCTGACATCGGCACCCGAGACTTGGCACTACCCGACCTGTCCCTGCACGGAGAATGGTTCTGCGGACCTGCTTTCATCACGAAACCCGACGAGGACTGGCCCAAAGAGCGCGCCCTCACCACGAAGCCCGATGACTCGATCCTGGAGACTAGGCCCCAATATGTCGGCCTCATATCCACGGCCGGGGAGGCCCTGCCCGCTATCGAGAGGTTCTCCTCATGGTACCGCCTCATCCGCGCCACAGCATGGATTCTTGCCGGATGGGGTCGGGCCGACCTACCGAAGGCCCGCTACGAGCCGAGGAGCTTAAGGAGGCTGAACGCAGATGGGTGATCAGGTCCCAAGAGAATGCCTTCACCCCCGATCTTCAAAACATACAGCACGGCCAGGCGCTGCCCGCCGCTAGCCGCCTAAACAGCCTGACGCCTTTCCTCGGCCCAGACGGAGTCATGCGGATGCGCTCCCGTTTGCAAGCAGTAACCGGAGCCACGAGCGTAGCCAAGACTCCGATCATCCTAGATGGCGATGACCCTTATACTCGGCTGCTGATCCGACACTACCACCAGAAGGCGGACCACCCGAGCACCGAGAAGACCATCGCAGAGGTACGGGGCAGCTTCTTCATACTGCGGCTACGTACCACTAGCAGGAAGATCGCCCACGATTGCCAACGTGCCGAATGCGGAAGAGCAAGCCCGTCCCACCTATTATGGGAGCGCTCCCCGAAGCTCGCCTAACGCACCATGTCCGCCCGTTCACACACTGCGGACTGGACTACTTCGGCCCTATGGAGGTCACGATTGGCAGGCGCCGAGAAAAGCGCTACGGGGCCATATTTACATGCCTCTCCACTCGCGCCATACACCTAGAACTGGCTGCGTCGCTGAGTGCTGACTCGGCCATCATGGCCCTGCAACGGATGGCGGCCCGCCGAGGACAACCAGCAGTGATGTACTCCGACAACGGTACCAACTTTCATGGAGCGAACAATGAAATCCGAGATGCCGTGGAGTCGCTCAGCCAAGACGCAAGGATGCAGGACACCCTAGCCATACAGGGTATCGAGTGGCGCTTTACCCCACCTCTGAGTCCCCATATGGGGGGAGCCTGGGAAAGGCTAGTACGTTCAGTGAAGCGAGCCCTAGTAGCTACACTGAAAGAAAGAGCCCCGAGAGAGGAGACGCTTCTTACGGCGCTTGCAGAAGCCGAGTTCGTGGTCAACAACCGACCCCTGACCCACGTCTCGGTTGATCCGAGAGACGAGGAGCCCTTGACCCCCAACCACTTTCTAATGGGGTCAGCGGGAAAACGCCCTCACCTGTCACTATATGACAAAAGGGAGGAGGAGGTATGCCTCCGCCGCCAGTGGCGCATAAGCCAACAGCTGTCAGACATGTTCTGGAGGCGGTGGCTTCGTGAATACCTCCCCACCATGGCCGCCCGGCAGAAATGGCACCACCGGGCCGACCCCATCAAAGAGCACGACTTGGTGGTCATCATGGACCCCGCTCTACCCCGACACAGCTGGCCACGCGGACGTGTAATCGAAGCTAAGCCCGCCGCTGACGGACAAGTAAGAATTGTCCGCATACAAACAGCCACCGGCATCTACGTGCGCCCAGCGGTCAAAGTCGCGGTCATACTCCCGGCACCGACGCTCGCACCAGCTTCATCACCCGCATCAGCTTCAACACCCGCATCCGCTGCAACACCCGCATCCGCTGCGACACCCGCATCCGCTGCAACACCCGCATCCGCTGCAACACCCGCATCCGCTGCGACACCCGCATCCGCTGCACCACCAGTACCAGCTTTTGACGCCCGCACCGACCCACGCCAGCCCAAGGGTGCCGATGAGGACCGCCCTCCGACGGCCCAGAGGGACTGGCCGGCGAGGTCACCGCCGGAGTACACGTCTTCACAGCTAGGCACAGACGTTACTGCACCGAGGGGAGAATATACCAGACGTGACTATCAAAGTTTGTAATACCCTCCATTTGCATAACATCAACTAGTACATAACTCAGTGGGTGGTACGACTAGATACGAAATCAACTACTGAGTTCGTGCAGTTTCGAACGAGAGACGACTCGATACGTTCTCGATCGAGCTGGCATGTAGTACTGGTCAGGCTCATAACAGACGACCTGACCACAAACGAGAGATAGAGAGAGAAGCGACTAGATACGCGTCTCTGTCTTGTTTGTTTGTCTGCACAAATAATTAATTGTGCAACGCCCGACTTTAATTTTAACCTGATAGAAGCGACTAGATACGCATCCCTATCTTGTTATGTTTGCACAAAATGAGGATTTGTGCAAACGCCCCATTTCAGTACATATTGGCTTTCGACAAGCGTAGTTCCGGGGTTTTAGAAGAAGTGATGATAAGAGTGCACGTTGTCGTTTTCTTTTTCCTACGCCCCTGAACCTCGTTTTCGTCCCGAGACGCTACTGGGTGCTAACGGGACATTTCTCCGACCCCCGCCACCCCTCCGGTCGCTCCCGGCGACGGTCCCGAAACAGAGCGGGCTCTCATTGGTCGAGCCCCTCTGATCCACAAAAACCTTTCAAAATTATTGTTCTACCAAAATTGTCTGTCTTTGTAAGCGATTCCTGCGGCCGCGGTGACTGATCTAAATAAACGATCTTTTCTGATCTGTTCATTAGCGCCCGCGTAATCGAGTAAACTTACTTATTCTATGTTTGTACAATGCATTTTTTTGTAATCTGACGGCAAAGTATTACCTGTCCTACTTTGACCCCCATGACATACCTTGTAATAATTTTGGTTGCTTTAATAAAAAATAGGTGAAGATTGCAATAGGCTCAATTCAAGCAGAAGGTCGTGATTGACATCCTAATTTTTTGATCAAGTCGATCCAAGGTTGACAGAGTCTACGGCAGCTCGCGAAATATTCACGAGTTCAAACTGCCCGATTCGCCGCACGGTATCGCACCGAAGTACTTGAACGACGAGTGCATTTCTAAAATCCAGAGTATTCTCACGGATTCAACACGCCTTCTACCTACTTCGCCTGCATCTTCACCCGGCCTGAAAACCGACCGTGACTTTCTCTTCGCCCTCACCACCTCCTTGCAAGAAATCGTTTGCCTTTTTCAAGGCATCTTCCCCTTCCTTCCTACCCTGCTCTGAAGCGTCGAAGTGGCCAGCCTGATCTTCTTCTTCTAAAAACGTGCGGCAAGAGTTTACAGATCTTGTCCCGTACATGTATAATAATGTATAAGTGCATGACACAGAGGAGTTATAAATGGAAAGGTTTTTAATTTTTAGATAATACTTTTTTTTTAAATTAAAAATAGTACTAGCCTGATCTACATGATACACAATATACAAGTGTATAATATAATATAATATGATTGCATGACATTGTGAAAAAATAAATCTAGGTGTTTAAAAATGTATGAAATTACATAATCTATATATATATAAAAATCAATATAAGTTTGTTTGTTTCTTCGTCCTCGATGTTTTCGAAAATCACTGGACTGGTTTCGCTTAAAATAGCACAATTTGTTCTTATTAGTGCCGGGAAGGTTTAGAAAGTAGTTTGAATGAAATCCAATATGTAAAACTGTTGCTATAACGTTTTAAAAATAGTATGAAAAACATATAACCCGCCATGTTTTATTTAGGTTAGCCCATAGATATAACACTCTGGTTAACCACACATTGCATATTCAAAATAAGAAGGTTTTTTTGGGTAGAGTATTTTCAAAATGGAAAACACAAGTAGGTACCTACATAAGAACTCTATTATTTAGATATGTTTTGAAAAAATAAACGTTTGGAATTAAATAAAATTTTCAAATAGTATCTTTGTTTAGAGATAGTTACTTTCACTGTCAAATCAATTATGGCACCCAAATGACAATCAGGAATTAACAACATCATAACTTTATATAAATTCGAGCAAGGTCGGGTACACATCAGCTGGTACATAATATAGTGCATGATATAGAGAAAGAAAAAAGAGGATGATCTCCTAATGCTTGGTAAAACGTTTTATTAAATGAATAATGCATTTCTTGCTACTCCCCAAGGAGCGCTGGGCCCGAGCTCATTTGTGGTCACGTGATATGGAACGGTATTATGGTATTTTTTTTTTATTATTTCATCCATTTTTTTTGTAAATTGTATTTATTATATTACATACGTCATATATGGGCTTTTAAATATTTTGTTAATTACAATATTCACACAGGTGCAAAACACATCACAGTAGGTACATAGATAAAATAGATCATGAAATACACCAACTAAATATTTCATTTGTCTCAAGAAAATATACAGGAATAACATATACCATTGTAAATAATTAGCTACAGAGGCGAATATTCAAAACGTACCTCAAGTTCACTGATATTTATACTCTATAGCAATAATCGTCTGTTTGTATTTGTATTCCGTGCAGTTGAACATATTTACTATATCTGAAAATGTATTACCTTCTGCGTGAAGTCTAGGTACAAGAGAATTTTTGGATGACTCAGTCCTGAAATTATTGTATGGATTATTAAATTTAATTATGCTGACTGTATTATTTATTGTCAAATTGCGTATATAACATCTATTTTAGGAGGTCTTTTAATGCACGTTCTTTAAATTATAATAGTTCACACTAAGAAATGACAAATGTCAGGAGATCCGCCGCGTGTTAATGTCGCACACTTATAAATTTCACGGACTCGTGAAAGGCGACGAAAGAAGACCCAGAAGACGTAGAAGTCCGTCCACCCGACACCGATCCATCATCACAGCTTATTCCTTCCCTGACAGGGTGTGAAAGAGCAGGCTAGAAGACGTAAGTATTATTGTAAGCCGGGCTTAGCGATCTAGGTCAGTCGTCCTACGTACGTACACACATTTGCATTAGATAATAATGGACGAACTACGAACATTAACATACGCTAGGCAAGTCCATAGAACTTCTTGGCTTATCCGAGCTGTCGCTAATGCTAATGAAGATTAAATCTTCCAGCGTCCCGAGGCGGTTGCTTCTCAAACTTTAATCTCGTAGATTAAATATTAAGATTGTAATTTTGAAGCCTTTTGTGAAATTATTTGGCAATTAAAGAATTTACAGCTTAGTAATATGCTCACCATGTTGTGTTGGTTATTTGATTGCCTCGTGGTTTATAGATGACGACCTCCGTCGTATGATAGTAAGTCGCCGCATTCAGAATTTATATGGACATTTACAAATATCCCCTAGAAACTGAAAATTTATTCACATGAAATTTTTTATTTCTTATTTAAAGATAATCTCTAATTAGTTGGCCGGAAAAAATCGCAAAGTATGCTCCGATAATTTAGAAAATATGGGGTGGTTCTGTTATTTAACGTGCTATAAGTTTGAAAAAAATTCGTCTCAAGATTAAAAGAGAAAACTCAAAAGCCCTCAAAATTTACATATCCGGTGCAGACACGGTGTTGTGTCACATACCTTCTCAGATTTAGTGAAAACTTTAAAACGATTCGACAGCAACTTAAGGTTTTCATGCTAACGAATTGCCACCACAAACGAATCAATAGATAATTATTAATGAAGATTATGTACTCGTAAGCAATGCAGTTGATTATGGACTGGGAACTTGTGAGTCATAAATAAATTCGTAACACAACCTAATAATTACGAAGAAATTTACAAAGATAAGACTTTGAATTTCGATGCATAATATCAGCTAGTTTGGGAACCTTTCCCCCGAGAGCCAGATAAGTTTGCTGCATCTCAGCATCCCTTAAGTTAACAGTGAAATATTCACACGTGCATACATCATGTTCTCCAACCCCATCCCCTAGAAGGTAAACACGTTATCTTTCTCAGGGGTGGTACTTTAGCTTACCTTCTTTACCCTACCCTATGCAGAGCAGAGTTTCAAGTTCCAACCCTTCAAAGTTTATTACACGAATTTCCGAAAGAAACATCTTCAATCGACCCTATTTTGTAATCATTTCTCGTTTCGAATTGATGTTGAGTAAATATAATACGTAATTGTACGTGCGTGATAAAGCATGTCTGACCACGCCGGGGCGTGGTAATACGACACCGACACGTTATTATTAACGCTTCCCATTGATGGCAGCATCTGTAGGGTACTTTTACGAACAGCTTTTGAAAACCAGTAAAACTAGCCTTTCGATCATGCTCCGTTAAAGTGAGTCAATCATTCATAGTGGTTATCGGGTATCAGCAGCTGCTGTCGCTATAAAAAGTTATCGTTTCATTTGAAATATTCTGGTAAGCAATAAACATAATGAATGATCACCCTTAAAACCCGATTCGTGCAAAAGCCTGTTTTCTGTTTACAAGAAAAGCCCTGAAATTTTTAAATCGCCGTCAATAATAATTGCATTGCCTATAATTCTACTTTTAAAAAATACAGTGTACAGGGTTATTCAAAATGATGCAATAATAATAATATATGCGTGAATGATCTATGTAGCAATTGAAAGAGGGGATCCAAACGTTTCGAATCCCACCGCTATATCGCTTGTAATTGCGCAAAAGACCGCTAAATGGCTGCTTGGCGGCGCGACCACTCTAGCGGTCGTTTGGGCAATTATAAGCGATATAACGGTGGGATTAGAAACTCTCGGACCTCCTCTTTCAATTGTTATATAGATCATTCACGTATAACCTATAATTCTGGAAATATAGCGTTACGAATTTGAGTACATTATTTTGAATAACCCCGTAATATAGTTACATCATTTGATCTTAACCTATCTTTGATGATGTTTGACAATAATTCTAAATCGTTTCAATTTATTTGTTTTTTTTTTGTTTTCAATAAAAAATGATCAAATTCGGTTAGAAACACGAATGAAAGCATCTTTAAATGATAAAGTTCAACTGTTCTTTAATGTCATGTGCATTGTGTCAAAGAAGCAAAATAAGTCGATATCAAAAGTGGTTACGTTCAACTACTGGATTGCTTTCCCCACTGGTTTAACCATTAAAATTAAAAATGATTACAAGAATGTGATATTTTGATAACTTGTTTTATTGACTTTTCAGCCGTTCTTTCCAAAGCAGAACCCATGCACCATGACTGCTACTAACATATTCCTGAACTTTGTTTGTCGCCGCTGTCTGAGCCATTGAAAACTGTCGGATTCGCTGTTCCGTGACATCTCCCATTTCTTTTCCATTCTACCTCCTTTATACCTCCTCTATCCACCACCCCTCCCAGCATCCGGCCAACTTATCCATCCTACTGTCATGTTGAACATTTTATCCGATTTCTCCCTTTCGAACTATCCGGCATGCCAGAAGTTGAACTGCCACGAACTGAAGATAAACCACAGTAACTACAAAAATTTACCAAATTGTTAATGAATACATTCCTAAACTCACGATAAAAAAGCAAACATTGATAGCAAATCGAAGAAAAAAATGCTTGAACTTATTCCTAGGATTTGAGATAATATATGAGTTCATCTTTAACGTTGAATATTAAAACTCATGATCAGACTACATGAGACCTATTTAGTGCACACATAAAATATAATCTTTCTCATATACAGACAGCTACTACTGGCTTCTCCGTATGATAGAAGCGTTACTGTTTTAGTAGGATGTTACAAGAGGTGTCATTTTTCTTGCTTTTTATAATAATTTCTTTCTTTTATAATGTTTAATATATCCGGTATATAATAAAAAAGTTGAATTTTTTCCATGCCTCGGTCCAATATCTGTAAAAATTACAATAGAAATTAAAAAAATGTGGTTTATATATAGCTTAGAGAACTAATATACGAACAAACCCAAAAAAACTAAAAGAAACTTAAATTTAATAGTAGCAACATATGCGATTTAAATTTTAAACACGCCGACTGTAACGCTACCTATATCGGGCAGATGGAAAGGGCTTTCTCGACTAGATTCAAAGAACGTACACGATGTTATGATGATAAAAGCATAGTGAATAATTACGTAGCGCTTGACAACAATGAGCTTAAACCCTTAAATATAGAATGAAAGGGTCTTAGATTAAATTAACTTGAACAATTGGAAATAAATAAACAAACCAATTATCCTAATGTAACATTAATTATTAAAGTAAGAAAAAATTATTTATTCCTCACTTCTCAGTATGTTCACACTTCAAAAACAATATAACACATACAAATAAATAAATTAAGAAAACATCGTCATTTACGGCGAAAACACACGATCAACATAAGTACCTCACAGAATAGATAATTTTAATTATTTTCTAATTAAATCGGTTTTACCGGTAATAAATTATTTTAAACACGGTACAAATTCGAATTGGGTGGGAGTAAATAAAATCATACAAGCAAGTCCTCATTTTCGATTAACTACAGTTTTAAAATGGCCTTGAAGGCCGAAAGAGTTCTCACAATAATAAAAACCAAAATACTTACAGAACTTAATTATAACATCTTTAACTTTGATTTACATTAAACGAATTAAATGGATTTCTTAGAGTTAAACACAAAAACAATTAATATATACATTATATATTAATATGTACCAACATGTGAATGTCAAATACAAGGACTGAAATATATTGTATTAAATTTGTAGATCTACAAGACATGTCTGCGTTTTGGAGATGCCGCATTTTGCCTCGGGCCAGCAGAATCAACTGAGTTTCTTCGCCACTTCCCGGTTCCTGCTTTCTTGAAACCCAATCCCATATCCGCGTGTGTTTCTGACGGCGGGATTTCAGAATGTCTGAATATACGACGGGTCTGGACGTGGAAAGATGATGGTAGGAAAATAAGAAAACGTACGTGCCTCAACCAGAAACTAGTGTCAATATAAGTGTGCTCATAAATGTTTTAATTCATTTGTTATCCGTTGAATGTAGTTACAGCGTAATTATCGCAATGAATAATAGTTTAAACTGTGGTTACACTATAACAGCAGGTTGTACAAAAGAGTATAAGAAGTAGTTAAGTGCATAATATAATAACATAAGTATAAAAGAAGTGAGAAGGTAGATAAGATGTAAGTAGCGATGAGCGAATATCAATTATTCAAGATAAAAATAATATGCATGGTGCATTTATGAGTGGAAGGGGGTGCATGGATCAGATTTTCTCGTTGCGTATGCTCACAGAGAAGTTTCTGGCAAAAAATCAAAAACTTTTCTGTGCTTTTGTAGATCTACAAAAAGCATACGACCGAGTTGACAGAAAAAAAGTTATGGAAGGTGTTGTCCAAGTATGGAGTGAATACAAATCTTATACAGGCAATCGCATCTCTGTACGAGGGAAGCGTTGCATGTGTTAGGGCAAACGGTGATTTTACGGGGTGGTTTGACATCATAAAAGGTGTAAAGCAAGGCTGCGTAATGTCACCGTGGTTATTCAATCTATACATGGATAATTGTATGCAAGAATTGAAAGAGGTGGGCTTGGGCGCAAAAATGAGTAGTCTGCAAGTATGTTGCCTGTTGTATGCTGATGATGCGGTGCTGATTGCTAACAGAATGGAAGATCTACAGTCCCTCGTATCTAGGATGAATGAAGTATGTATGAAAGCTAATGATGAATGTAAGTAAGTCTAAAGTCATGGTGTTTGAAAGAGAGAGTACGAAAACAGTGTGCAATATAGTTGTGAATGATAAATACTTGGAGCAGGTAGATGAGTTTGTGTATTTGGGAAGTATGTTCAGGAGAGATGGAAAGACTGATAGGGATATTGAAAGAAGGGTGAATGCAGGAAACTCCATTAACGGAGGACTGAACGCGGTTGGCGCAAACAAAAAGTTGTCCAAAGAAGCGAAGCTAGCAGTCCACAATGGAGTGCTGATACCAACTCTGATGTATGGCAGTGAGGCATGGAACTGGCAGAGGAAGGATGAAAGTAGACTGAATGCTGTAGAAATGAGATCTCTGAGACGAATGTGTGGTAAAACCATGTATGATCGTGTGAAAAATGTTGAGATTCGTAAAGAATGCAAGGCTGATGTAAGCGTAGTGACAAGATTAAGAAAGGGACGCTTAGATGGTTTGGGCATGTAGAGCAAATTAATGAAGAAAGGAGTGTAAGGAGAATATATGACGCGAATGTGAATGGAAGGAGAAGCCGGGGACGTCCTAGGAAGACATGGCACGATCAAGTGAATCAAATACTTGAGTCGGGCCAAGTCAGAAGTCGGAATAATAAAAGAGAATGTATGAGACGATGTATGAATGTGAATGAAGCAAGAAGTGCATGCCAAGATCGAGTTGTTTGACGGTCCGTCCTCTCTGCCTACCCCTGCGGGGAAACGGCGTGATGGTTAGTTAGTTAGTTAAGATAAAAATAAACGGACGGATAACGGTTCGTTACGTAACAGAAATTTGAGGGTACGTTTATTAAAACCAGACTTAACTCAAGTGTGCTTCAGACTAATAGCTTAACTTAGCAGAAAAATGTACACATATTAAGTGGTTCTCTTCTTATTTGAAAATATTCCCAAAGTGTATGCATATAAAAAATATAAATTTTAATATTAAATACATAAGATTATTATTTTTGAATATTCAGAAATATCAGGTAATACGATTTTCCAAAACTTGTTATCAAATTTTACATGAATATACATTAAATTAACACCAGTGTCACAAATTCGGGAACTGAGACTAATATTCGATGAAAACTTGACATTCATTACACACATTAGCGATATAACTAAGAAGGCTTTAAAGATGCATGGCTTCCTTTGCAGAATTGTAATAGATTACAAGATTTTAGATTGTATGAGAAGGCTCCACACTTCATTAGTTACAAGTCAAGTGGAGTATAATTCACCTATTTGGTCCCCCTTGTATAAAGCTCGCTCTAACAATATATAACAGGTTCAGCACAAAGTTCTTAGGTACGTAAATTTTAAACTTAAAAACACAATTGGAAATATTAGTTATGTAAGTTTGATGTTATGTCCGACCTAGTTGTATTATGTAGAATCATTAAGGGGAACGGCTACGCGGCCTGTATAAAACAAAACTTAATTTTGAATTTGAGGCCGAAATACTCACCTAATGGTATTTTTTTTCATCAAAAAGTATAAAGTAAATATCTGGTACGGATTGGAAATAATTTATTTATTTTTGTTTTACATTGTGAAATATAGGAATTGACTTTTCGCGATTTTAGAGGAAACTTTAACAATTACTTGGGGGCTAACGGTGATCAAAAAATAAAAAGATTTACTCTGTCTACTTTGAAAATATAATGAAATGTATTAACAAAAAAAATAAGCAATATGGTGAACTTTAAATTAAATTAAAAACGGCCAATGTACCTTCTAACACAAATTTGCCGCACATAATTAAAAATATCCCAAATAAGATAATAGTAGAGCCGAAAAAGGTTTTTTTTAAATGTTTTGTTTTATATTTTTACTAAGGTAACCATATTTACATATTAAATATGAAAATTAAAAAAAAAATTACTGTAAACCCGTAAATAATTTGCTAAGTTGCCTTTAAAATTATGATTTTTTTTTCATGACCTATAAGTTCATAATTTAAAAGAAAAATAAATAAAATACTTCTTATCCGTACTAGATATTTACTAAACCTTTAATTTTTAAAAAATACGTCAATCAGTTTGGATGGGTATTTTGGGCTCAAATCCAAAATTAAGCTATGTATGAAACAGGTAGCGCAGCCGTTCCTCTTAACAACCTAATTGACAGCCCTGCCATCCTCGCCACTATTAAATTAAATATACCGACAAGGAACACTAGACAAACTGCAACATTTTTCTGCAACCTTTACACAACCGACTACCTTTATTAACCAATATAATGCATAGGGCAACAGGTTTGGAGGTGTTGTAAAAGCGACACCTTTACCAGCACTTCGATGAATCCTTCAATATGTAGTATTGTAGCTTAGATCATGTAGCGTTAATGATTTGTGTTATAATATTGCTTTGGTTTTCTATGTTATGTCACTGTTAAACGTTTGATAAAGATTGTTCATTACTTTATGGTTTAGAATCTCCATGTCCTTGTAATTTTTAATAGTTCTTTATGGTATGTTCTTAAATCCTTGTAAAAGCCCAGATGGGCGTCAACTAAATAAATACCATAAAGAACCAACATATAATAAAGCACGATAAACCTGTGAAAGAAATAATGATAAATAATGAACTGCCTCTGACGGTGACTCCATTATTTGACATTTTTAATCATAAATATTTCGCGACACACCATAAAAATATCAAGGATATTCCATATCACACACACGCACGAATTCGTATGGGGTCGCTCACCCAATACACGCACCCCCATACTCGCAACAGAATAACATCACCCAGACAAACAGGGCGGGCCGCTACCGCTTTGGGGGTGTTTAGCTGGGGGAAAAGTAAATAGAGACCACCCCTAAATAGATTCCCAGCCGGTGGAGAATTCGTGCGGGCCCAAAGGCACAGGATGCGGGGGAAGGGCTGAATAATGCAGCCAGGTGGAAAATCGTCAAATACCTGCCGCACGTCGAAAAGCGTGGTGCCCCTGTCCGTACAATCGTATTGATTTTGTTCGCTGTCTGGGAATAGTATTCAATTAATTAATATATTTATGTCTCGGATGTCAAACGGGAGATTTTGGATTTAGTAAGCAAAGCATACTAGTAAGACAGAAATTACCACTGACGTCAGAATGGATATACTTGCCCTAACGATTAATTTTGACGGCCTAAAGGCAGAGTTCAAGTCACATCATTTTATTCACCTGCCTAATAGTCTTACGTCCACGTTTGTTTCGCGTGATATTTACTGCGGTAAGCTAATTATAAAACATTTATAAAAGGGTCTAGCTGAATACTCTAACAAAATATTCGGTTTTTGTAAATAAGCCGAATCTTTTTACGTATTTGTTGTTTTACTTAAATTGAGATCACGCTCCGCCCCTCGCCCCCCTTATTTTGCTTGCTTTCCCTTGCGAATCTTTATGTATTATTTGCTCTGTGGAAATCACGAACAATATTAAAGACCCTCCGTAATTCAATCGATTGTAAATGCCAAAAAAAAAACGGAAATGTGGCTTGGAGACCATAACATAAAAATAATACATTTATCTATTGATTTCCATCTAACATTTCATTTTGTTATATACTCGTATGTTAAGATTTTATTAGCGAAATTTGGTCGCACAGGGAAATAAATATCAGTGACAAATAATTTGTGCGGTAGTACACGGAAAATTGATCCAAAGTAACGCATAGATAGATACCTACGTAGTTCCTTAAAGCATACATCATATTTATTTATTCGTATTGGAATATTTACAGAGCATTAACATTTTAATTAAAAGTTAACAAAAATATATATATATATTAATATGAAGCGGTAACTTGGTGATGTGACATTATAACACACGTGTATCTTAGTTCACAGTTTAGTTGTATACTGCCCTGAAGAAGCTACGGTAGTAGCAAAACCGGTCGGTAAAAGTGTAAATAAAAGTGATGTAAACAAAGTTATTATTTTATATATTTTTTAAATAAAATAACTATTATTATTAATTTAAAATAACGGTTTAGTTATTAAAAAGCTTCGCTAGGAAACTATTATTATTAAGCGTGACAGGTGTTTCGCCATCCGTAGGCATTATCAAACTGTGGAGATGCCCAGACAATCTATGGTAAGATCAATTTTGTGGTACAAAATTTTATTTCAGCACATCAATAACCCTATATACAATACAAATAGACTAGGGCACACTTACAATATTTGGAAGCCACCTCTGGTCGGGAGCCCCAACACCCTTGACTCAGAAAGACCTTGTGCAGAAACGGGCGGTCCGCAATCTTTGGAGCATAGACGTCAGGTGGGAATGCTATCCGTGTTCTACCGGTATTTTAATGGAAGATGTTCTGAGTAACTAGCGTCATTAAACCTTCGGGATCGGTGCACAGCCGGGATACACGCCAAACGCGCTCAACATTTGCATACGGTTGACATTTGTTACATGAGAACGGGTCGCTTCTACGACTCGTTCTTATGTTCAACAGCTCGGCTGTGTAATGATCTGTTGGCCTCTGTGTTTCCTCCTTCCTACAACATGAGTCTCTTCAAGACCCAGGTTCACTTCTTCCTATCCTCTGAAAGACCCTCCACAAAGCATCCCCAAAGATGATATAGGCCTTAAGGGAAATTACTTCCCTCAAGGCCTCCTGTATGGAAATACTGTAAATTAAGCATATTATGCAAAAAATGTCATGAACTTTTACTACCGAGTAAAACCGTGTTCAATGCGGAACAAAATACTCTTTTGAAATCTACCCACACAACCATCCGGAGGGAGATAGTAAAATCTACATATTTAAAAAAAAAGCAGTACGGATATATATATTTCAACGGAGTTTATTGAAAGGTCCTTCCCACGCAAACGAAGTTCGTGAAATAATAATAATAATAATTGAATGTAGTCGACGTGTTGTTAGTCATCAATCTCCACTAGAATTTCAATTACATCAATAGAAATCATTGTATAAACTTTGATTCGAGTAATTGCTCTGCTGGATTAGTGCCAGGACGTGATTACGGTTTGATTGTTCTCAAGAATCTTCACAAAGTTTCCTGGTGTGAGTTAAATATTATTTTGTAGGAGGTATGTGTGCAGAGCTTGACAATGATAATGATAGGTCCCCGTAAGAGGCAATGAAGACGCCATATTCGCCGTCATAGTTTTGTTTATCAAAATTATGTTTTTATTTTAATTTTTTATATTAAGTCCACACAGGAGGCCCTGAGGAGAAAGTTTCAGAAAGGAAAAGGGTAGGAATCTAGGGGGCCAGTGTGTTCAGGAGTGACAGACGTATTAATCCATCCCTTCCATTGCGGTGCAAGGTAAAGTGTCGAGAAAGTTCAGTTAGAGAGGTCAAGGGGTCTCCCTTAACCAGCCCCTTACGATCCGGTTCACCGCGCAGTTGGTGGGCAGACGAATCCGCCGCCAAATCCTGAATAAACCTCACCTCATGAACCCGGGCACTGCTGCTAAGTCACCAAACGAAACGAAAAGAAAAAGTGTTGGTTATCCGATAAATGATTCCCGGGCGGCGCTACCCATACCCGCCTCCCAAATTGGATTTATTTTATTATTTAACGCGATACAAAAAGTATACCCACGAATGGTTATTCGCCAAACATTAATCTCAAGGGTTTGGAATTCATGGAGTTTAAAAACAAATAAAAATGCCGGATAATTTTAAAATTAGGACGAGCCACCGCCATATCAGTTTTAGCTGTTTTGTTTTTAGCGGTAGGTAATTAAAGCAAAAATAGGTAAAGTAGTTATCTTCCATAGAGAAACACCAAAAATATACATGACTCATAATGTCATCATTCTTTCTATGGCACATTGTAGGTACAATACAGCATAATCAAGTTACCTGCTCTGAATCAAAAAATTCAAAATTATTTCGTAATTATTTGAAGGAAACATTTCTCTCAACTGAAATATTTCTTTTAATTTTCAAAGTTTCTTTCAAATAAAGAGTCAGTTCACGATGACAAGCAAATAACGTAGTTTTACCACCATGAAAGCACAAATATAGTTTTGAGGAAATTGAGTAACAATTTAAAAGCTTTGGAGCGTAAGTGAAAATCGTTTTGTAACGAAATTGTTATTCGGGTAAATAAAGTTTTAGATTCTTGAAACTGGCAACACTAATCTAATCTAAATGTTCATACACAATTCCAGATTTCCTCGAAGGACGATCATGATACGATTTCCCTGGAAAATCTGTTTATTCAGTAGCTGAAAATAACCAATATTCATTTAGAAAATAAACTTTTCTTTTTTAAATTAAGCGGTGGATAATATTATATAAGGGTCTATACGGATTTACTCATAGACCCCAGGGAAACCAATAAAAGTGAGTATCTTTTTAAGAAGTTTCAGCATTTGATAAATTTCAGAGGAAGTGGGATAAAATTTATCCTACTTCTGGCACCCGACATAAAACACTCCTATCGGTTTATGACTTCAGTGTAGTAAGGTATAATTCCAATGATTGTGAAGGGATTTTACTGTCGGATTATATTTCTAGGAAGGGCAAATTATATATTATTTTTACGAAAAAATTAAAAGACTTTCAAGTGGGATTTACAAATAAATAAGGTTTTTGTATGACTAAGATCAATTGTTAGTAGATTTTTTAAAGTTAAATTATTTTTTCCGATCTGTACACTTCGAATAATTTATTTATCATTAGCGGAATCTGTTATAAGATATGTAATTACAGCTTAGGGACTTTCCTGTAAAACAAACATCAATCATGTTCAATGCAAAATTCATTGGTTAAATTATTAGCTCATAAAAGTTTGTACGAACAAAGACATAATATTCCATACTTTTATCAGAGTCGCAAAATTCTTTCAGCATTTCTTCGGTACAAAGTTATATTTCAGTACATTGATAACCCTATATATAATACAAATAGACTGGAGCACACTTACAATACTCGTCTCAATTTTAATGAAGGATTAATGGTTCCTAAGCATACGAACAAATATGGATCATTAGATCACACGAAACTTAGCTGTTTAAATATGTTACAATACCCGTCTGTGCCCTAATGTTTAAATATGTTAAAATAAAAAATAAGAAAATAAACTGTATTAAAACTAAACAGTTAATATGTTGAAAACTTGGCTAGCTGACAGAAACTATTATTGTATAATTAGGAAATATTATTATGTACGATTTATTGTTGTCTTTATGTTTTTTTTCCATTTTTATAGAAATATTTTTGAGTATGATTTTAGAGAAATATTTGTTTTAAGTTTGTTACATGTGTTTTTATTTTATATATATACTGTAACCTTAACTGTAAATTTAGGATAAAGTTTTTAATAACAAGCTCACGTTAAAAAAACTACAAAAAGTAGTTTATCGGGACTTTTGCATTATATTTTTTGTAAAATATCTTAAATTAATAGAAAGTTATTCTGTCACATGTATTTTTGCTAACCCACAGAATGCAATCGGTAATGAATCTTTTTTTTATGGCTTGTAATAGACCGATCGGAAGCTGAACATTGTTTGAAAAGGATATACTCGAATATGTATTTTTAAATAGTCTCAAATGCTCCCAACCGTCTGGAGCAAGTGAGACTATGGCATCGCCAATTGGGGTATATTGTGAGGCTGAAGGGATTGGGAGGGAAAGGATATGGGGAAGAAGAAGATGGGAAAGTACATAGCTATTCAAATCTGGTCACGAAACACTATTTTAATCAACGTTTCGATTCTGAATGGTGGTCTTTCACCAGGGTCTGACAGTATCGACCACTCTGGAACGTGCAGCTAATATACTACATATTAGTTTAAATGAATATATTGTGAAATAACACAATTCAACTGTTAGAGTGCGGCCCAGCGCCATCACGCTGTAAGCTTTAGTTAAGTAAATTGGGACGCAGCGCTATGGCGCTCTAATTTTCAGTGTGCTTTCTGTCGTCCCCGGGAGAGCACGTGTTCAATTTGAGCGTGGTATATTGCGGTTGGCGCGTGTCTTGATAACTGTATTTATTGTTTATCCTGTTAAAATAAATACACTCCAAAGTGAAACGATATTTTTCACCATGTCAGAAGTTAGTTCTATTGCGGATGATTGAAATGTAACAAATGACAGCGGCACTACGGACGACGAGAACTTTGATCCCATAAATTAATATTTGTAGCAAAGTACATGAGATAAGGCCATCCAATCTCATATGCGCTCGCTGTAAAAGGGACTACATGGACTTTGCGCGGGAAAACACAATTGAGAAGTGAAATAATCTTTTCTTTTTTTTTTTTTTGTAGTTTTTTAATTAGAACTATAATATTCGTAAATTTCATTCTTTACTATAATAATTTAAAAAAAAATTGGTTGATATTTATATTATTGAAGTAGTTATTGCATTTTTATTGAATACCATACTTTTTTATTTAAAAACACAGAATATCTGTAACAATTTATATACATACTTGCAAGATAAGCACAGCACTAAAATTTACTTGCGCAGGCAGGATTCGAACCCGCGTCCAAATCCGGAGGACGCGGCTTCAAATACGCTACGAAGTCAAGGATCGTAACCACTCAATCGCGGAGACCGTTATATGTTAATACGGAAGAGAGAGAGTGAGCTTGCTAGTATAAATAGTGCTTAGGGCGTAAGCGATCGTTTTAAAAGTATTTGATAAAACACGACAAATTTAAAATAGAGCAAAAATCTCGTGATTGCTGACTTAAGTAATATTTAAAGAAACGCTTTGAATTTTTTTCATACGTATAATATGTTAAATAACAGAACCACACGTGTTGTTTTTTTCTTTCGGAGCAGACTTTGCGATTTATTTCTATCGCTGGATTTTCATATTATTACTTTTTCAACTAAACATCTGAATAAAGTTTACCTTGAAAAAATACACATATTTATGTTAGTGCATAAAAACTTCATGTTTTCAAGGAAAGTTCGTATTATGTAGGTACATAGAAATTCTGAATGCGGAGGCCGAAATGTTTTGCTATTTATATAATACGATAATATCACGCGACGGAGGAATGAGGGTACCTACACAGAAAATTATTTTTGAAGATATTTTATGGCTGTTGTACCTAAATGGCGTGATATTTTTTCTGGTTGATTGACAACTGAAAGAAATTACATCCAAGTCCTGGCTTGGATTCCAGGACTCCTAGGTATTACTGGAAACGAAATAGCGGATTCCATTGCTAAGGAAGCCACTGTTCACGGTCCGTTAAATGGTATTCCTGTTCCAGTTAGAGATTATTTCCCTATTCTAAAAAGTAAATACAAACTCCAATGGTCCTCTGAATGGAAAATAGCTTCTCTAACAAAAGGTCATCAGTACTCATTAATACAACCGTTTATTCCTGTCAAGCCCTGGTTTCATAAATACACTTGCATGCCAAAAAAATATATTTCCTCCATAACTCGAATGAGACTAGGTCACACTTCTTGTCTTAGTCATCTCGCCAGATTCCATATAGTCAGCTCGCCTTACTGTGATTGTGGGTCAGAGGACACTCTGGACCATAATTTCTTTGAATGTCCTATCAATGACCAATTTCCAAATTTTATGCATGAATTGGTAAAACTTAAAATTGATCTCCCTACCAGTATTCCCTGCCTTCTAAGTCTCAACTCCCCCAAATTAACAATTTATTAGCAAAATACATTTATAAAAATGGCATTAAAATTTAAGTCATTGGGGATTAAAAACACATAAATTTACACTGTTTAACTTATCTAACTTATCTAACTTATCTGCTTCAATTTTATTTGCCCAAATATTATATCTTGTTTAAAAGTAACTAATTTTAAGAACAATCTGTACATTTAAAATCTAACTGATTATACATGGCCGAGATCGCCCTTAATGGGTGAAAGCCAATAACAAAAAAAAAAAAAAAATTACATCCAAAACTTTTCTTTTGAAAATAGGAAAGCGCCACATTTTATTGAAACTGTATATGAATTATGTCATTGCCACGACTTACGAGTAAGAAATAGATAAATCACTCTTTATCATGGATATTTCATTCATGTAATTTTGAAGCATGGCTTATTTATTTATATTTATTAGCTGATGTACCCAGAATTGTCCGGTCTTGTTAATAGTATGGTGTAAAGTTTTATAATCCCTAACCCTAACCCAAACCCTACCCCTTCTCCTACCCCTACTCGTACTCCTACTCCATACCCCTAGCCAACTTAACCTAACCTAACCTAACCTAACCCTACCCCATCTCCTACCCCTACTCCCAATCCTACTCCCTACCCCTACCCAGTAATTTTTCTCTTGTTTTGAACGTCAAGTTTGCAAAATTTAATCAAGAAGTGCAAACAATTGGTTTTAAGGGTGGGAAAAAGGGATCGGGGTAGTTTTTCGAAATCTCATGCAGACAGTGCCCTTCCTATTGTAAGTCAAGTGTGCAAAATTTCATCAAACTAGGAATAAAACTGTAGATTTGTCTACAAAATAAACACTCACCACCCACCCAAGACATTTATATAATAGAAAATTACGTATACTGGGTTTTTACAGCTAATTCGAGCGCGATTGACAACAATTATTCAATTATAAAAAAAAACTCAGTTATAATATGAGATACATAATGGCTAAATATCTAACAATCAATTTCAAGTACCCAACATTAAATTTACACAAATCGTACCTCGCACCTCTTATATTCAATACCTTCATAAAAAAAACCTTTCAACACGTAACGCAAAACAATCTAAAATGGTTATGTAAAAGCTTCAACACATGGCTAATAAACAAAAAAAGGAATTGCATCACCAAGATACTTCCAGACTCTACTTAATTTGATTTTGTTGTTCTTAAATTCACTAATATATATGTTTTTTTTTAATAATTATAAAAAATCAGGTAATTGTACCTACTTTTATTTATTTTATTTAGATGCTATGCATGTATTGTTTTTTTTACTTTGTTTTTAAAATTTTATTTTATATATATTTTATACATTTTTAAGTATCATTTTTCAAAATCCTATATATATACCAGTATATGTATATTTATTATTATTATCCGTCTCAGAACAGACATCATCTACTGATTGTTGTGTAATTGATGTTACTAGGTTAATTATAAACTTGATTTAAATATTTGAACTATGTCGTTTACAAATAATAGAAACAAGATTGGCCCTAAGAGAGAATCTTGTGGAACCCCACTCGTTAACTTAAGTTCACTAGAAATGTTTGAAGCAATTGTGACTGTCAGGAAGCTATCAGTAAGGTCTCAAACCAGCCGAGTAAGATTCCACGTACTTCTAATTTGTTGAGTTTACTGATTAGTATAAATGGAATTTACTTGAATTTTGCTACTAAACTTTAGATATATAGTTAAGTTAGTAAGAGTTGATTTTCCATGTATGAACCATGTTGAAATAATTAACTTCACCTGTGTATTAACATCAATCTTTAACTGTACTTCTACAATTTTTCTAACCATCTTAAAACTACTCGTGTGCTTCAGATTCTTTTAATTGTACTAAATTCAAACGCCTTTAGATATTTCTGTTCTTGCACTGACATACTCGTATATGGCAGGATGACGGTTTTATTGATTTGGTTGAATATTCCAATCATATATTGCGGGGGAGAGTGTTTGCCTGTTTGCACACCCATTTAGCTGTTGGGCCGGGTATTTCGCACCAAGTTTCTAACGGTTTTATCGTTGATTCAAGTAGTGTGCCCAGCGAACGTGCTATAACAGTTATACACAGCGCGCGGCCCGCGAGACTTATAAAAATCTTGTTTGGAATCTGACTTTTTGAACGATAATAACCAACACTACTGGCTTAACGTTAAATTTAGCAAAATTTAATGGGTTCCACTTTATGAGGGTAACCTTCCAAATGCTGTTTCCGCAAGTATAGATGATATTTGATATTTCTTATTTAATAGCAATCGTTCAGAGTTGCGGATTTGCCATGATTTAATATTTAACGTTTTCCGTTTTGTTTTACAAAATTCGAAAATTGTTGTCAAAACTTTTGGCCGTCTTTTTTAAATCACCCGCCCAAATTATTAACACCGATAGGATTTATGGGTTTGGCATTGCATAAATAAAAAAAGTTTGTGCGTTCTATTATGAATGTATTTTAAAATTATCGTTTAATTGGGTAGTTACACCACCGAATGGAAAGTTAACCATGTCAAGGTGGATGTTCACTATCCCCGCGGCCCGTAAGCAAAATGAAAGTGGATAATTTGCTCCTCTGGCTAAAAAGGTTGTGTATCACTGTTCTATACGCACACTAATGTCGGGTGAATACCACTGGCGTTAATGGCTATAGCCTCGCAATCGTAAACACGGTTAAGTAAAATACAAAAAGGCGTTTTCAAACTTAAAAAGGGTAAATACTAATAAGTAGGATGACCTACAAAGCCTAGCGGTTTAGATCCTTCTCTATCAATGTAATATACGTCAAAATGACAGAGTTACGTCAGACCTAGTTGTATTATATAGAATCTTTAACAACCTAATTGACAGCCCTGCCATCCTCGCCACTATTAAATTAAATGCATCGAGACAAACTGTAACATTTTTCTGCAACACTTACACAACCAACTATCAGTCTCATTAATTTACCAATAGAATGCATGACCTGGGCAACAGGTTTGGAGGCGTTGTTGATGTATTTGCTGACTCCATTTATACAATAAAATATCATCTATACCAGCACTTTGATGAATCCTACAATATGTAGTTTTGTATATGTACTATTGATAATGTAGTATTAATGATTTGTGTTATAATATTGGACTGGTTTTCTATTTTATGTCACTGTTAAAAGTTTGAAAATGATTGATTACTGCTTTATGGTTTAGAATTTCTGTGTATTTGTAATTTTTGATAATTCTTTATATTATGTTCTAAAATCTATGCAAAAGCCTGGATATGCGTATAATTATATAAATAAATAAAATAGAACACAAATTCTTCGGTTAACAGTTGGAAAGAAAGGCAAATACTCTCATTATCGCCCTTGCAAAAGACCACTATTCACAATCGAAACGTTACTACTATAAATGGCGTTAGCCCTGTTAAGTGAACGGATCGAGAGATGGAACCCTGTCGTACCAACCCTGTCGTATGGCAGTGACGCATGGAACTGGCAGAAGAAGTATTCATCATTCACAACTATATTGCACACTGTTTTCGTAATCTCTATTTCAAACAAGTTGATTTTAGACATTCTTACATTCATCATTAACTCATTCTTCATACATATTTCGCTCATCCAAGATACGAGGAACTGTAGATCTTACATACTGTTAGCAATCAGCACCGCATCATCAGCATACAACAGGCAACATACTTTCAGATTACTCAGTCACGTGAGCAATGTAACAATTAGGAGAATAATTAAATCTGCTTGTTTTATGTGATATCTTCGAAGTAATCTAAGTACTTGAAGCTATATACGTAAAAGCTGCCTCATATTGAATATGGTGGCCAAGTGGGTGGTATACATTATAGTTCATTTTATATTCCAATGTCTGTGGCATTATATATTCTTCTCCGCGGCCTTAAGGTCGAGGGTTCAATCCTGACGTCAAGTTAATCTTCGAATCCATAACTCAAAGCGCTAGGCCTTGGGTTTGTGAACGCGACACCACTTAAAAGTTTAACGCTTCATCCCAATGTGAAATATTAATCGTGATTGGAACCCTTTGAATAATTAGATAATATACATAAGTCTCGGGCGGGAGATCTCTATTGTTTGGCAGGGTCTATGCCCCAAGATGAGATGAAAGTTCTACGTGAGACGTCACATACACAAGGCCACTGGTCGCAAGATAAGATAAGACCTATAATTCCCGATGTCTCAGCTCTGATAGTGATCTTGATTTCTTTGTACAGAGCATGGACTGATCTTTAGTTACGAGGACGCAGCTTTCTCGAGTGATCGTGAGAGATCTTTTTATGTTTTAGAATCTACCTAATAGTAGTTTATAGTAACAGTTTTTCATTTGCTTCACAACATTCTTCCATTGGATGACATAATACCACTTGCTCCAGACAGAACAGGACTGATGTTGAATCATTTATTTAGAAGCCCGGGACATAACGGTCACCCTAAGCATTATCATATATATTTTTTAAACATGAATTTTATTTTTCTTCGTATGGTGGAGGAGAGTTTTTGGAGGTCATAGTGGGATACTGAGGTTATTCACCCAGTGGACGGCATCGAGAGTCACTTGGTTCAGCACAGATATGCCATAGGGAAACTAATGAAGGGAACATTGTTCTCTGATGTGTTCTATTCTTTGAATGTGTCCACATTTACAACGTTCTGAATCCTTTAGGCCCCATTTATGCATCATATACGCACGGCTGAGTCTTCAGAGGGAGACAGAACCATAGAAATTTAATGGCAAGGTCTACAACAAGGTGCTACAGCAAACATGAAATTGCATTGTTGTGTATAAATAAAGTCTACCTTCCTTGTGAAATCAGAGAAAAATATTATTCCCCCGCGTGAAGTAGGAAGGGGGGTGAGGCGGCTATCGATGCCACCCGAATCCTTCTGAAAGCGAAACAACTCTACAAAATGGGTCCCGTAGCATTTTTAGTTTTGTAAGATGAAAATGACAATTATGTTAAAACTGACGAAAGTCTACATCATTGTTTTTTTGTCTTTTCCAGAACGACATATCCATTGTGCAGTCATATAGGCATTTTGTAGTTATCATTAGAGATCCATACATGCCAAGCGCTTGTAATCGACTGAAACCCGTGTTATCTCTATGATGCCAATTGACCGCATGTTGCTGCCCATATTTTGAACGCTAATGTTTACTCCATTCTTATACCTCAATGTATTATTGTATTCATCGGAACATTTATCAGGTAATTAATAATGATAATAATAATAATAGTTGGATGACTTCTATAGCGCCGTTTTTGTGAGAAATCACCTCAAGGGCGCTGTACAAATATTTCTTAACTAATTATGTACAGACAGATACAGAAAAAACATACTTACCTGGCAGGTCGCGTCAGATGAACAGACTTTTAGAAAAATTTAATTATAGAGATGATAGTTTTACATGGTTATTTGTTTCTCCTTTTCTATTGATGTTACGTTTATTAGATGATTGGTGGCACAAGAAGAGGTGGTATTTATTGAATTATTGGTATTAATTTTAGGACTGGAAAGTATTCATAAAATGAATTTTAGAACTCGAAAATATCTATAAAATTACCTTAAAAAGCGTAAGAAGCTTTTAATAAATATTAGCGTTTTTTTATTTTTTTTTTATTTTACACTTTGGTTGTTTACAGTGTTGCGGGCTGTGTACGCGTTTGCGCACCGATGCGTGAATTTTTAATTATATATATTTTTTTATTTTATTACAAATGCTTTAAAAAACCTCAGAAATTACAAAAAATTATAGTTACAACGGTTGAAAAAAAAAGCTTTCTTGTATTTTGGGCATGAGCATGCAGATCTTCGCGGACACTGGCATCATATTGAACGCGGGGAGAATATATCCAAACATGGCGTAATACGTTAGTAACCAAAAAAAGCGGGAGCCCATTGTGACCTGGGTGCCCATTATGCCCCGGCCTCCCATACCTACAAAAGAGGACCTTCAACCTGTTATGTTAAGCTGTATGTTACATTGTCAAGAAATTTAGCGTTCTATCCTCTCTGTCTTTATCGTTAAGAGTGATTTGATTGTTAGAAGTGGATACTCAGTTCTTTAACAACTCTATGTTGCAATGACTTGTTCTGTTTATTAATGTATTTTAGGAGTCCTGACAAGCTCCTGACAACGTTTTGATTGTTGCCTTGCATACCTCACAATATGGCTGAATTGGCATCGCATCTGGGTCCCACCTAGGCGTCGAGCGTTCAATTCCTCGGCTGGCAAGTCCTCCATCATGACACATGCATTTTTTTTTATAGTTGAATTTCAAAGAAAAAGGACGAAGTCGGGGAAGCCCGGAGACGATATGGCACGATCAAGTGATTCAAATACTTGAGTCGGGTCATGTCAAGATTCTGAATAACAGAAAATTGTGTGTGAGGCGGTGTTTGAATGTGATTGAAGCAAGGAATGTGTGCTTATAGAGATTTGTCCTCTTTGCCTAGGTAGCACTGCGGAAAAACGCGTTATGGTGAATTAGTTAGTACAGTTTTCATTGACGAGAAAAAGGTAACTGGAATTATTGTCACGCCCAATGAACATGGTAATCTTCTTTTAGATTCAATCATTTCAATGTATGTACTAGTGATTACTCCGATATAAAAACTTGTTTCTGCTTTCAGTACAGAATTTCTCGAGAAAGCAATCAGACAATCACGTTCCACACCATTCGTGATCGCCATCCATTATCCCCCGCGTATTTTCGATGCTAATGACAAGTTCTGGACGAGAGTCATGACTGTTCGTGGCCCGGTCGTGATGGTCCGCAGTCCGCGGGACGTAGATCGTCCCTGTGGCCGCACAGCATCTCAATCCGATCATCTCGCGTACTTCTGCTATCCTGGTTGTTACGCTTGTATCAGAAGGGGCGGATATAAATTCAGATGATTACCTACCATCAGTAATCATGAGATTCACGAAGTGAATACATAGAGATAGTTAAATAATTAGAGACGTTGTCAACTCAGTTGACGGCACCGAAAAGGAAACAGCTGCTAATATATTATGAACATTTATTTTATATGGAAGTGGACATGTACTGATGCATTTACGTATCCTTTATTTAACTATCTACGATATCAAATAATAATAGTTTTTGCAAAGCGCAGGTTTGTGACATTCTACCAGAGGTGTGTCTTTCCTAAATACCTCTTTAACCTAAATACAGCTAGTGCTTTGTGGTTGTTCATTATAAAGGTAAAATAAATTCTAAGTAACTAAATAACCATCACGCCGTTTCTCCGCATGGGTAGTCAGAGAGCACGAACCGCCAAACACTTAGTGTAATATATGAAATCACTTTAATTGTGACTATTGAGCCGAAATTTTGCCTCAACACTGTTCAAATGCACAAATACGCTCTTCCTAACCAAATTCTCGGTCAAATTTACGATCAATTTAGGATACCGATTTTTGTAGATTAAGTTCCCATCAACAAAGGACTAGTTAATGTTAAAGTGTTAACAGGGTGAACAGATGGCACCGAAATTTCAAATGCCATTATTAGTTTGCGATCAAATTTTACGCCAGTCCATTGAATGACAAAAAATTATTTCCATTTTCGAATGTCAAAACATGTTGTTTGTATGTTTTAAATAAAACTGAAGAGAACCTTTCTTATTTACTTATTATAAGCTACATTTTATCTTGTTTTTTCACGGACGAGAAACGTCAAATGTTAAATATACGAAATCAACAAGGTGCTTTCGCGGCATTAGCAAAAGTCAAGCTAACGCTTTATTTTCAACATATTTTAACGCACATGTTTGTAAAGTATAAAATGCTGATTTATGTTTTAGTTTTTTAAACAAATAATATGTATTCATAATAAATACAATATTAACTAATCTAAGTTAAGTTTACGTTGAAAGTGTTTACTTGCTTGTGAGTATTTTTCCTACCGGTTTCAAAATAACCGTTCCGTCTTTATTGACAAATATATACTAACTTAAAATTATTATAAAATTAGCTGTTGAAGTGGGGGTTGAAGATTGACTGGGGGAGAGGTAAATAAAGAGTACGGTGAGGTGAAAGAGATAGTATATATTGTTGGGAAATGGCCCATATTCAAAATAAGACTATACGAGAGGTTTTGTGACTATTAATTATGTCTTCATTATTCTTTACGATTTAAAAAATTTCTAATGCTTCTAAGTTTTAAAATCGTTTTTCTTTGTTTTAATATTTACGTGGGCATCTTTATAGAAATTATATTTCTTGGAAATTATGTGGTTTGCAAATTCAGAAAAGTTCACATGTTCTTCAATCATATTGTCAAATTTATGAGTTAAATTATTAGAAAAAGATGGGCAGCCATTACAATTATGTTTATAAATACCAGAATGGGTCAATTTATGGTCCTTATCTTAAGCGTTTAAACAAAAATTCCATATAACTTTTTTAGAATTTTATTATTTTTGGATTTTGTTTTTCTTTTTAATCATTTTTAGGTTGATCTTCTTACTTTGCTCTCACTTGACATTCTTTTTACTTACCTAGCCCGTCGCAGCCTCTTACAATGCTCTCATTCTCAATATATCGAGGGTTCATTTTAATTCCGTTTGATCCATATGGACGTTTGATTATTATATGGAGCAATATGTGATATAATTGAAATGGCGGATAGATGTCTTTTATTAACGTTACATCGGGATCATTAGTTCGTTCGTTTATCTCTAGTTATTCCGGTAAATTTAATCTACCATAAGACCGTTTCTGTTTATATATAAGGGTTTGGGTTCGTTGTTATTACGTTGGATATTATACGAAGTTGACGAGAAGCGATTACGAATATGATATTATTGCACATAGAGAATTCAAATTCAACAAAATATTTATTGTACAAGTAAAAGTAAAAAAAAGTACAAGGGGTAGAACTTATACGTACATCCCATTTCTTAGAGTTTACCCACAAAAGATATACATGTTTATACAAATAAAAAAAATAAAAAATTTATATATATACTTGTAAATGAAATATAGAGAAGTTTAATCTAAGCGCGTTCAATCTATGTGTTCAAAGTATTCGTTTAAGGTGAATTGACATTTGTTCAGAAGGGATGTTTTTAGTAATGATTTAAATAGAAATACATCGCGTGTTTGTTTGATGTTACGTGGAAGGTTGTTATATACTTGAATTGCCATGTAGTAAGGTTTTTTCGAAAGATTAGGTTTTCTGTAAATCTTGTCGTGTGTCTATGTGTTGAGTGTTTTAGTGGAAACCTGTCTGTACTAATAGGGGTATAACTCCATTATATATATGTCAGAGGTTTCATATATCTCGGCCTATTCGATATCGCGTTATTTTCATTACTACAAATAACGAACTCACATGGTATTGTAAATCAACGCTGTCTTTGCACATACAAGGTAACAGAATTCCGCTATAAACCTCGGCACGATCGAGCAAACTAGATGCTCAATGTTGGCCGTGTAAGAAGCCGTAACAAAGAACTCGTTTGCATGTGAACATGCGATAAATAAATAATTAAGGTAGAGTTGCCGTTTCAACCAAGATAAAGAAAACAAAAATGTTATCTTAACGATGACAAGACAATATCAGATTTATATTTACAATAGGCTCATGTCTCGAATGCATCTGTGGAAGAGAAATTAGCTACCCGAATCTTCACACGGTATTCGCAGGTTCGGCAAATAAAGCTATTGGAATGGGTTTTAAAAATGTTGAATTATTGTATTGACATTTAAAAGTAGACAAAAAATGAAGACGTTGATCTTTTAAAAGGTTATAAATGGCAACATTAGGGTGGCTCATAGGAGAATGAAAATAAGTTTTAAAAAACACAATGCTAGAAGTGCATGATGTTTTACTTTAACCAAATGGTGTTAAATCAAATTAGTGGTACATTCCGAAAGAAGATGGTTCTACATCATATTCTAAGATAATTTTATGCTAAAACTTCTCAAGGAAGATAATTATGTGAGAATGACTTTTTTTAAGAAATTTCATTTATCGAAATATAGATGCTAAATAAATAAAAACCAAAATGAAATTCACAGATCCAAATAACAAATTTAATGGGACGTGTTAATATTATCCTTTTTAATGATTAAATATTACAATGAGGTTTACAAACTTCAATAAGTTATTAAATATTAAAAAAAGTTTAAATAAATAATTAATGTTAGTATTCTGAATTTAGAGAATATATAGTATTCTGTACATTCCTGATGAGGAAAGCATCGCTTTCGAAACATGTTGATATGCATATATTAATAAAGAGGTGATTACAAAGCAATTTTTATTTCATTTATTAATAATGACGCCACAAACTAAACACCAATCTTTTTCAGAAACCTTTTATTTCATGATCGTTCTACCGCAAGAAACTGTTTCTGCATGATATTTTTTTAGTTCCTATTTGCCTTGAGTGCCTTATCCGTCATGCGTTATGGTGTGATGAAAATGAATATGAATAATCAACACTTGAAAAGCTACGCCTACCCCGAGTCAAGCAACAATACACGCCACTGGTACATCGATAGTATAGATCGTATTAAAAAAAAAAATTCAACAACAAAATGTTCAAAATGTTTCACTAACAATTTCAACAATATTAAATGTAAAATTTAACACAATTGGCAACAAACAACAGTAGCTGAATTAACATTTCTACATGACATGCCTTAGAGACTTAACTGTCATAGTGCATTATATTCCATACGCATAGTCGCAAAACAAATGAACTGTGCTCTTCATATTCACAAAAATATTGTTAAAACTCAAAAATCGATGATATACAAAACACATAGCACATTCATTCATACTATAAATAAAAAAAATAATAAAAAAAACGTTAATATTTATTAAAAGCTTCTTACGCTTTTTAAGGTAATTTTATAGATATTTTCGACTCCTAAAATTCATTTTATGAATACTTTCCAGTCCTAAAAATTAATACCAATAATTCAATAAATACCAACTCTTATTGTGCCACCAATCATCTAATAAATGTAACATCAATAGAAAAGGAGAAACAAATAAACCATGTAAAACTATCATCTCTATAATAAATTTTTTTTAAAACTGTGTTCATCTGAAGCGACCTGCCAGGTAAGTATGTTTTTCTGTATCTGTCTGTACATAATTAGTCAAGAAATATTTGTACAGCCCCCTTGAGGTGATTTTTCACAAAAACGGCGCTATACAAATCATCCAACTATTATTATTAGTATGCCCTGGACACGTCTCTTATCAGTAATTATTGAGGATGTCAATCTGTTCGTTGTAGTCTTCTTGTTATTATATTCCGTGCAGTTGAACATATTACACACTACATCTTGCGTTTGGACCCAGTTCTCTGGAGTGTGTCTCTCAAGTCTGAAATTCTGAGAAGTGACCCGCGTTTATCGGGATTTCGTCACTGGAAAACCGTGGGAATTCTTCAGATGAATTATTTTCACAAAAAAAAAACAACATCTTCGATAAATTGTCCTGAACTATTTGAACGGGTTCAATTAAGAGTGCCCATCAGGTAAACCAGACAAAACCTCACACTATGCCTTTTTATATATTTTTTATGTGAAATATCCCACAAGAGTCCCAACTGCTCCCAACAGTCTGGAGCCAGTGAGACTATGGCATCCCTAATTGGGGAATGTTGTGAGGCTGAAGGTATTGGGGAGGGGAAGGACAAGGGGAAGAGGAAGGTGGGGAAAATACCTGGCTATTCAGATCTGGTCACCAAACACGGCTAATAGTCATTTCGAGTAACGTTTCAATTCTGAATGGTGGTCTTTCACCAAGGCGATACGGAGAATATCTTCCACTCTAACGATATTGCCTCCCTCAATGCAACACTAACCCGAAACATAACACGTTTATTCACCGCGCTTCCCACATTTTTAGCACTTCATACAGTGAGGTCGACTTTTTAACTCAGCCCCACACAACTTCAATCCTAAAAAAAAATAAAAAAATCACACAATACATATTACTCTACACAGAATAGAGCCATTACCTTTCCCTCCCTCCCATCATCTCATCCCCATAGGCTAGTATAACTTTTCTTGTAATGTAATAATTAAGACACTTAAGTTAACATCTATTATTGGTTCAGCTTTTATATATAGTTACCATACTTCATTAAAAAAACAAAATGTTGATTTTCCAAATTAAAAAAAAAATAATAATAATCGGTAAAAGTGTTACCTCGTGCATGAAGTCTAGGTATAAGCGAGTGTTTACTACTGAAATTGTTGTAACAGTTAAATAAAAATAAGATCAAGTAGATCTAGCTAGAATGTTAAAGTTAATTACAGTATTCTTCTCATACGAGTAGCACAGACCCCTTGCCATCACCATATTGGTGCACGGCCGTTGATTAATTTGATGATTGCGTGACCGTCATTGAGTGTCTATTATGGTAAACAGGATAAGAGGTACGTAAGAGGTTGCATTCTTTCAATTGTTTATATAATGTTTACTGTCTGTATGTTCACAATGTCTGTGAGTCAAATTTCGTCTTTCTACCCCTATACTTGTAGTTATACCTACGAAACACATCAACTTTAACAACTCCAAAATCTGCACCTTGAGAATACATATTATAACTTCGCCGGCATTCAAATTCGGGCCCACTTCGTCGAACCGCGCAACAAACAAAGGCCATAAAGCAAACAAAGGCGCCGTTTTTCACGTTTTAGACACTAAAAAAGCAGCTTCTGCTCGGGATGTTGTTAAAGGAGCCCGAGTGCCCCCCTATAAAGAATTTAAAGTTATCAAATGTTTTTATTGCCTCGTTTTATGGCATCCACATATGGTGTCAAGGAAATTGCGATGCCTAGGTACTTGGGACAGAGGAGAACTAGGCAATAACTTATTTATTTTGTAGTTCTACTCAAACCTTGGGGCCCTTCCCTCATATTTGTTAATAATTATAATAATATATTCATGAAAACCTTTTTGTTTGTAAACCTCATTGTAATATTTAATCATTGAATTGATGATTAAATATAACGATGAGGTTTACAAACTTCAATAAGTTATAAAAAATAAATTGAATATTTCCTTCCAGACTTGTAAAATAAGTCAATAGATGTCTCATATAAATAAAAATCGGGTAGGTATACCCGAGACTCTATTCGAGGATAATATTATCAAGTTTTGAACTTAAAGTATGATATCGGTGTAAATGGCGTAAATTGAACTGGTCTCATTAGCTAAGTTGGTTAAGCGGTTACCCCGGATAGGTAGAGTTCCCGGGTTCGAGTCCCAGGTGCGACTGAAATCTTTTTAATTTCTGTTGTTTTTTCGGTTTCGTGGTCCATTTGGGATGTGTTAATTAATATTATCTTGTTCAATGATTAAATATTATAATAGGGTTATTCAAAATGATGGTCTCAATTTCATTGATCTTCGTAAATACAAATAAATTATCTTTCTACGTAAAAGAAGTAAAATTATCACTGCATGATCTATATGTTGAATCATTACTTCTATAAAATCTTTGTTATTTCTTTCTTCTTACTTCCACATTAACTAATTATAAATAACATAAAAACTTTTTGTTTGGAAGTTTTAATTTACCATGTACTTTGCTATTTTTGGATTAATAAATTCGCTACCGGTTTCTAAGTTTTAAGAACGCTCGTCAATGGCACGGTTGTGTCGAAACCGGTAGCGAATTTATTAATCCAAAAATAGTACATGGTAAATTAAAACTTCCAATCAAAATGTTTAGAAATTGCTATACAGTTGTGAATGCCGAAAAAATACAAGAAACAAAAAAAACTGCTTACTTATACTATCATTGTAAAATTTCCATTAAATATTTTTGCTGTTACAGTACTTAAAATATTTAATATTCTAGTAGTCTTATTTACTTACTTTACTCATATTACCTAGACACAGGCAGCGCCTATTCGGGTTCTCATTTCTTACTATTATACTGTGAACAACCATGCATTTTAAAAAATTGTATTTAAGTTGTGTTCTATTTTATGTTAAATAGTAGGAATAAATAAAGGAAAAACAAATGGAGATGGTATGCTGCACTTCAGTTACCGACTTAGTTTTACAGAATTCACGAACATTAAACTGTTCAGGTATAAGATTAATAATAATTTACAAAATATGAAATTACGTTATATTAAATTGATGTGCAAAATAATTGTAAGGTGATGTGTTTTAACTGCAGTTGAGTAGTTTCGGTGTTGGTCTGTATTTGGTGTTAATATATTTTCTATTTCAGATCTCACTATGTAACGTATCCAGTGTTTTATTTGATTTTTTAATTTATTGTGGCTGTTGTGATTTTTGAGTATTAGTTAGTGCTATTTTGTTTGTGAGTTTAGTACCATAGTATAAGAAGTTTTTTTGTCCAAATGTTGTGTTTGTGGTTCCTTGTTTTATGTGTTTTTGACTATAATGTCTAGTGTTTCTAATATGTGTGATTGTTGTGATTTATTGTTTTTTTTGTATTTATGAATGTATTATTTTATTACCATAATGTTAAGTTTGTTGAAGATTTCGTCAGTGGCAGTTCTAATAGGGACTTTAAGTATAATTATATATTAGTTCATTATGCAATAATTCTCGAAAAAAAGTGAATTTCTAGAACACTGGTAAAGTCATCGTGGTTATTTTAATGGAATGAAAATAAGCAACACTGTGGCGATGCTTTATCACTGATAAATAAAATAACTCTATAGAAAAAAATTAACACCTCAACATAATACGTGAACGATGTTTCATGAAGATTGTATCTGGTTTTCATAAAGCTAGTTTAGTTTCTATTCAATTTTTAAGAAGGTAAGCGTTAGTTGAAGCAGTAATCAATATAGTATGATGTTTTTTAAAACATTTATTAGAAAACCTTTGCAACTTTCTTCCACTTGTTTGTTTTCTACCGGACCGGTTTAACCTTACTACGGGCATCTTCAGACTTGCACAATTAAAACTAAATCTATTGTATATATATATGGCAGTGGCAGGGCGCGTCCCTACACCAAATATGGAGAATTTCCCTCAAGTCACTGTAGCATAAGTTCTAAATATATTCATATTTATATATATATATATATATATATATATATATATATATAATATATTTTTTTTAAATTTCTATATCCACATCATGTAATTTATTCAGATGTACTCGTATTTTTTTACATTACAGACAGAGTACTGCATTCACCGCTTTATTTAGCTGAAATAAACACAATATTATTATTATTTTAATATCTATGTCGGAAGTGAGTTCTGTTGCTTTTTAATATTGTTCATTTATTAGTTTTATTGCTGACGGTGCTGACTTTATATTTAAAATAACTTTCGGGTTGGTTTATTACCTTCTGGAAGACGGATTACTTTGTGTTTATTTACTGAATCTATGGATTTTATGGTGATTCTGGTTTTGTTTTATCCCATACACACACCATAGATTTAGTTTTAATTAAGCCAGTCTGAAGATTCCCGTGATATGGTGAAGCCGGTCCGGTCGTAAATAAACAATTGAAAGAAAAAAAAATCACAATAAAATGAAATTCCGCCATGAATTGACAGTTTCAAAATTCACAATAATTAGTCAATCTATATAAAATTAAAATAAAACTAATAGCAGGAAATGAGAGGAACGTACAGTTGGAATAAAAAGGATCGTTACTCCCCTAAATTAACAATTATGTTGAAATGTTAACAATGACAAAATTATGACTTATTTTTTTAATATTCTTGATATTGCCCTACCCTGCCTTCCCAGCTATACAATTTCCTCGTAAAGTTGGCTTGCCTTTTTTCCGTAAATGTTCCCGAGCTTACATTGTGCTCTGAATTTGTTCCAAAGAGGCTATCGCACATTATTGATCCATTCCGAAGCGTAGAAACTACAAGTCATACAAAGATGCTTTCGCTGTACACCTCCTTTTATAAGAAGACCGGTAGGGGATAGCATTACTCGACTATGGAGCGAAGCTTCCGAAACTTTGGGAAATACAGTACAAAATAAAAATATATTTAATCATTGAATAAGATAATATTAACACATCCCAATTGAACCACGAAACCGAAAAAACAACCAAAATTAAAAAGATTTCAGTCGCATCTGGGACTCGAACCCAGGACCTCTACTTATCCGGGGTAACCGCTTAACCAACATAGCTAATGAGACCAGTTCAATTTACGCCATTATCGTACACCGATATCATACTTCAAGTTCAAGATTTGTTAATATTATCCTCCATTTTTTATAAATCCCATATTATTGGCTGCTATCCTTATGATGATTGCAAAGTTTCATATCGAACTCAATTGCAAATCGGAATAGAGTCTCGGATTTACCTACCCGATTATTATTAATATGAGACATCTATTGACTTATTTTACAAGTCTGGAAAGAAATTTTCAATTTATTTTTTA
The DNA here is from genome assembly GCA_022606495.2 of Halesus radiatus. NCBI lineage: Eukaryota > Metazoa > Arthropoda > Insecta > Trichoptera > Limnephilidae > Halesus > Halesus radiatus. Next base: position 10,329 of record JAHDVE020012271.1, on the reverse strand, counting down.
TAAGTTATTGAAGTTTGTAAACCTCATTGTAATATTTAATCATTGAAGAAGATAAAATTAACACATCCCAAATGAACCACGAAACCGAAAAAACAACAGAAATTAAAAAGATTTCAGTCGCATCTGGGACTCGAACCCAGGACCTCTACCTATCTGGGGTAACCGCTTAACCAACTTAGCTAATGAGATCAGTTCAATTTACGCCATTTAAACCGATATCATACTTCAAGTTCAAGATTTGTTAATATTATCCTCCATTTTTTATAAATCCCATATTATTGGCTGCTATCCTTGTTGTTTTTTCGGGTTCGTGGTTCAATTGGGATGTGTTAATATTATCTTCTTCAATGATTAAATATTACAATGAGGTTTACAAACTTCAATAAGTTATAAAACATAAATTGAATAAAAATATATTGTTTGATAAAACCTTACAAACTTATGGGAGTATTTTATTTGGAATAAAGTTACGAAGTTGTGAATTCTTGCTTGCCGTTTAGGTTCCATAATTGATTTGAAAGCGAAGTGATTCCTTGCGACTACTATTACTATCTCTAAACAAAGAAACGTTTATTTGAAAATTTTATGTCATTCCAAACATTTATTTTTTCAAAACATATCTAAATAAAAAAGTTTTAAAGCAGGTACTTGCTTGTATTTTTAATTTTGAAAATATTCTACTCAAACATACCTTCTTCTTTTGATTATGTAATCTGTGGCTAACCGGGGTGGAATATCTATGGAATAACCTAAATGAAACATGTCAGGTTCAATGTTTTTCATACTAATTTTAAAACGTTTTAGCAATAGTTTTAAATATTGGTTTTCATTCAAATTACTAATAATAATAATAATAATCGGATGATTTTTATGGTGCCGTTTTTGTGAAAAATCACCTCAAGGGCGCTGTACCAATATTACTTCCTATTCTTATATTACATCTATTCTACGAATTTATTTTTTATTTTTATTTTTTCACATTTATTTTCTCTTTTTGGACAGGCTATCATTACACATTATTTATAGACCATATAAATAGATGCAGTTACATTATCAAAACTAAATACGGATTGGTCTATGTTTTCATACATATTAAATTAAAAAAAAAAAAGCTAACTGTATTTATTCCTTACGATATATTGCAAGAAGCTAACACAAATGACAGAGTGATTGTTTCCATTATATTCAAGAATCTATTTAAGCTAAGACAATGAATTATTATCCATATTACTCTCTAAACCTTTCCGGCACTAATAAGAAGAAAATGTGCTATCGTCAGCTAAACTGGTGGAGTAATTTTATGAGTAAAATCGAGGACAGACAGACGTAATGTGACATTATTTTTTAAATTATTTATTTATTGATTTATTATATTATATACGCCCTATTTGGTTTTTTACGTATTTTGTTAATTACACTAGTTACACAGGTGCAAAACACATTTCATTAGGTACATAGATAAAATAGATCACCTTTACATCAACTAAATATTTCACTTGTCTAACGAACAAATACGGTGTAAGTACCATTCCAAATAATTAGCTACAGAGGCGAATATTCAAAACATACCTCACATTCAATGATACTTATACTACAATTGTTGAGAATGTGTGCAATAATCGTCTGTTTGTATTTGTATTCCGAGCAGTTGAACATATCTACTATATCTGAAAAAGTATTTACCTTCTGGGTGAAGTCTAGGTACAAGAGATTTTTTTTTAATTGTTAGAGATTTTTTTAGCAAAATTCTAACAGTACTATCGTTTTAGAACTTCTTCAGAACTAGTGGCGGTTCGTGAAAAATATCATGGGAGTTCAATTGGAAATTTAAAAAAAAAACAGAGAAAAAATTCCCTCGTTTATAAATCCTACGTTGGTATTTTCCACCAGTATTAACGTTTTTCTCTACATCTAAAATGTAATTTTTTTATCGTTGTTATTTTTTAAAGTTTTTTTTTTAAATATATAAACTGCCGTTTTAAAGTGACCTTGTACGCCGAAACAGCTGTCACAATAATAAAAACTAAAAATACTCGCAGAACTTAATAATAACATTATTAAATTTGATTTACATTAAATTTTTAAAAAAATAATGGAGTTCTACGAATTAAACACAAAACAATTAATGAATTTCATCATATTACTTCACCAGAGATTAGAGACCAGGCAACAATATACAATTTGGCGATTCATTAACGCGCCTGTGGCTAATGGATATAATGTCGCAGGGTTTAAAGAAAATCGTTTTAAATCCGAAAATCATAATTTACGCAAGAGACTTAACGTTTTTTAATATAAAAAGTGACATCTTCAGTAATTAATATATGTATTTTACAACAACCCAAAACACAAAGATCACAGAAAAAATTAATGGATTTTTGCAAAATACTATTCCGTACATATATGGTATTAACAAATCGTATAGTTACTGCGCACCCGGGCAGCTAACAGATTCCTAAAGATTTGCACGCTTCCACGGTTTATCATTGAAGCACCACGGGGAATGAGATTGTATGAAGTATTTCTTGGAACGGAATGTCCCATATACGCTGATCTCAAAACGCACTTACGGGATTCATTTCGTACTCGCTCTCGAGCAGTATTAATACGGACGGGTAGATTTTTTAGCACGGAATTTGAATAGTGTGCTCTATTACAGTGTGGTAAAATTATACTATTATTTTTTATTGGAGTTTAGAAACGCACTTTAGAGAAAACCGCTACTGTACAGAACAGACAATTTTCTGCGATATAATGAAATTGGGAATAAAAAAATAGCTCAAACTCCAATCTAAGGCTCGGAGGGCTTTGAAGCAGAGAATGGAAGGTTACCTCGAGGGGGGCTCCTCTTGTGGTAAGAATAACCTCGTCGAATTTAATGCTTCAAAGACCCAATCATGTCTGATTACTTCTAAAAGGGATCGAAATGACAATCTAGTCTCCTTTAATGGAAGCAATCTTCCCAACAAGCCCTCCATTGATATGCTTGATGTAACCTTAAGTGACCAGCTCAGGTATGGGGCTCCATCGAAGCCCGAGTAAAGTTAGCCTCTCAGAAGCTGGGCGTATTGTACAGAGCCCGCAGATACTTTAATAGTACACAACTGTTGACCCTGTACAAATCGCAAGTGCGCCCCATTGTAGAATTTGGCAGCCACCTCTGGTCGGGAGTCCCAAAATATCTGAAAAAACCTTGACTCTGTGCAGAAACGGGCGGTCCGTTTGATAGATTCGCCTATCTTAACAAATGGGTTGCAATCTTTGGAGCACAGACGTCGGGTGGGAATGCTGTCCTTGTTCTACCGGTATTTTAATGGAAGATGCTCGAGAGGAACTAGCGTCATTGATCCCTTCGGCACCGGTGCATAGTCGGGAAACACGCCAAACGCGCGCCCAACATTTGCACACGGTTGACATTTGTCACATGAGAACGGGTCGCTTCTACGACTCGTTCTTGTGTTCAACTGCTCGGCTGTGGAATGATCTGCCGGCCTTTGTGTTTCCTCCATCCTATAACATGGGTCTCTTCAAAACCCATGTTCACTCCTTCCTATCCTCTAAAAGACACTCCACACAGCATCCCCAAAGATGATATAGGCCTTGAGGAAGTGGCTTCCTCCTTGGTCTCCTATTATTGGGTGCTAAAAACAGCTGCTGCCTGGAAACTCGCCACAAAACTTAATTATCGATTTGGAATGATATGTTTTTTTTAATTAAAAGTTTAGTAAATATCTAGTACGTTTGAGAAGCAATTTATTTATTTTTTATTTAAATTTTGAAATATAGGCCATTAAAGTAATTGATTTTTCGCGATTTTAGAGGCATCTTTAACAATTATTTGCGATTTAAAAAAAAAAAGTTTTAACCCGTCTGCTTTGAAGATATAACGAAATGTAAAATATTTATATATTTTTTAAATATTAAAATAAGCATTATGGTGGACTTTAAATTAAATTAAAAACAACCAATTTACGTTGGAACAAAAATTAGCCGTACATAATTTTAAATATGGAAAGAAAAAACGTTTTTTTTTTTTTAATGTTTTGTTTTTATATTTTTATTTACGTAATTATAGCAAATATGATAATTTCTTAAAAAATACAATAAACCCACAAATAATTTTCTTGGTTGCCTCTAAAATTATGAAATTTGATTTTTTTTCATGGCATACACTTCATAATTTAAAACAAAATAAATAAAATGTATCATTTAGTTTGGATGGGTATTTTGCCCTCAAATCCAAAATTATGGTTTTTATGAAACAGGCAGCACAGCCGTTCCTCTTAAGGCCATATATACGCGATTTCTTCGATATTCGGAGGTATATTTACAGTAACGATAAAAAAAAAGTAACGCGTATGTGGCCAATTTTTTTTTTTATACAATATTTACTCAATTTGTTAAATACACAACAACAAGAAAAATTTCCGAAGATTTTAAAAATGACGGGAGTTATTACCCGAGAAGTTAATGTTTTTTTCTTGATGCACGCGTTGATGGTGATGAATCTCGGAGTCGATCTGGGAGTTTGAAAAAAGAAATGGATAATAATTACAGAACAGTTATAAAAATTAAATCTATAAATGGAAGGACTCATACTTTTTGCCTCCATTTTTTCCTAATACCTTTTTTTTGATTGCGTAGATAATTTTGTGGATTCACAAGAAAATTATTGACTCATAGAATATGCCGTAAAATTTGGAAGCGTTCGAAACCTCCTTTAATGAGTAACCCGCATAAGTCAGAAAAAACGATTAGTGGGAAAACGGATTTGAAGTTTTCGTCATTATTAGTTATTAAAACTACTTGCTAAACTAATTGAAAGAGGTGGGCCTGGGCGCGAAAATGAGTAGTCTGCAAGTATGTTGTCTGTTGTATGCTGATAATGCGGTGCTGATTGCAAACAGTATGGAAGATCTACAGTCCCTCTTATCTAGGATGAACGAAGTATGTATGATGAATGAGCTAATGATGAATGTAAATAACTCCAAAGTCATGGTGTTTAAAAGAGAGAGTAGGAAAACAGTATGCAATATAGTTGTGAATGATGAATACTTCGAGCAGGTCGATGAGTTTGTGTATTTGGGAAGTATGTTTACGAGAGATGGAAAGACTGATAGGGATATTGAAAGAAGGGTGAATGCAGGAAACTCCATTAACGGAGGACTGAACGCGGTTGGCGCAAACAAAAAGTTGTCCAAAGAAGCGAAGCTAGCAGTCCACAATGGGGTGCTGATACCAACTCTGATGTATGGCAGTGAGGCATGGCAGAGGAAGGATGAAAGTAGACTGAATGCTGTAGAAATGAGATCTCTGAGACGAATGTGTGGTAAAACCATGTATGATCGTGTGAAAATGTTGAGATTCGTAAAAAATGCAAGGCTGATGTAAGCGTAGTGAGCAAGATTCAGAAAGGGATGCTTAGATGATTTGGGCATGTAGAGCGAATGAACGAAGAAAGGAGTGTAAGGAGAATATATGACGCGAATGTGAATGGAAGAAGAGCCCGGGGACGCCCGAGGAAGACATGGCACGATCAAGTGGATCAAATACTCGAGTCGGGCCATGTCAGAGTCGGAATAACAGAAGAGAATGTATGAGGCGTTGTATGAATGTGAATGAAGCAAGAAGTGTATGCCAAGATAGAGTTGTTTGGCGGTCCGTCCTCTCTGCCTACCCCTGCGGGGAAACGGCGTGATGGTTAGTTAGTTAGTTAACTACTTGCTGTAACTTCAAAATGCTTTCGATACATTTTATTTCAAGAGACTTCAAATATTCTCAACAGTTTGGGCTAGCGAAATATTGGAAAAGAAAAAACATTTTTAGCGTCTATGAGGTCTTCCAAACTACCCACAGATCGGAAATAGATGTATTTTAAAATGATCGTGATCAAAGAAATAAAATATATAATTATAATATTTTGAATATTTCTGAGGTAAAGATTCTGCAACGAATATTTGGAGTCAAATTGTCTGGTGGACAAGATACATCCACCAACTATTCATACCAAACGGTTGAACAATATGTGAATAACAAGATTTATGAAACTAGGTCCTCCGCTGGGCTGCAATACACTATAATAAGCCTACATGACAAAGGAATATTGGGAGACGTCAAATTACACGGCTAGATAGTGTGCAGGTGAACACTGAATCCTTAGGCACAAGGAACTGGAGAGAGACAGCAGTAGTGGTGGCATTTCTTAGAGGGTACAAGGACTAAATAAGAGTTGTAGCATCGATGATGATTATATTATTTTTTTATATGAATACCGCACAAGAGTCCCAACTGCTCCCAACCGTCTGGAGCCAGTGAGACTATTGCATTCCCAATTGGGGAATGTTGCGCGGCAGAAGGTATTGGGGAGGGGAAGGAGTGGGGGAAGAGGAAGGTCTCTACATAGGGAAATACCTGGCTATTCAGATCTGGTCACCAAACACGGCTAAAAGCCATTTCAAGCAACGTTTCGATCCTGAATGGTGGTCTTTCACCAGGGCGATACAGAGAGTATCTTCCACTCTGGAACGTGCGTAAATACAGTATTATTTTAAATAAATTAATTGTGAAACAACACAAATTAATTAAATAAAATTTAGTTGCGCACGCCGGGATTTGAACCCGCGACCTTCGGATTCGTAGTCGAGAGCCTTACCCCTCGACCATGGAGGCCGGAGGATGATGGACAAATATGGGTTCAACCGTTTTGTTCGTAGAGGTTTTATTTACTGCAATAGGTAAAACTATCTTAAAGGCTGCCATTTCAATATGGATTCGTAATACTCATTATTCTATTCTAGTTTCTGGAAAATTTTCTGTGAATACATGAGTTACTAGATACCTGAATAAATTGCAAGCGATTATTTGAGAAGCTCAAATTACTAAGAAAGTTCATCGTTTAGCGCCAAGTCGCGCTCCGTATTTTCGAAGCACGTAATGGAATTTCGAAACTTCTGAAACTCGCATCCCAGTTTAATTGCGATCATTATATATTATGTGTGCACTATCGACAATTTACTAATGCCTATTTAGTCTAAAAGGCAGTCAATATAGTATGTATATCTACCTAAGTATATACATACTATATTGACTGCCTTTTAATGCATTGGCAGAAATCGTACTAAGCCGAGTTCAATGCTGTCATTAATTAAAAGTGCTGAATTAAAAAAACATTCTGTTTGTTTTTATTGCTGTTTGTACTTTGTTTTTATAGTTTGGCTATATATACCTATTCGTGTAGTCTTGACGTCGCAAATTTTTTTTTTTATCTTAAACGGTCATGAAATTGTAAAGCCTTTTCTGTCTGGACTTGTTCCATGTATTTCAATTGATCATTGAGATAAACGTTTCAAACAACTTGAGTATTAAATTTAATTGACGACCTCCATGGTCGAGGGGTAAGGCTCTCCACTACCTTTAGCGTTGTGATGCTAAAGGTAGTGGGGAGGGGAAGGAGATGGGAAAGAGGAAGGTGTAGAAGTACCTGGGTATTCAGATCTGGTCACCAAACACTGATAAAGCCATTTCAAACAACGATTCGATTCAGAATGTTGGTCTTTCACCGGGGCGATACTGAAAGTATCTACCACTCTGGAATGTGCCGCATATATATTATATATTATTTTAAATGAATAATTTGTGAAATAACACAAATTAAGCAAATGATATTTACTTGCGCATGCCGAGATTTTAATCCGCGACCTCCGGATTCGTAGCCGAGAATCGTAACCACTCGACTACGGAGGCCGTCTAATTGGCCATGTGATAGTAATAATTGATGCTGAATATTTTACTATTCTCACTGTTCATGCTATATCTACTGTCCTTGCATAACTTGTACCAAATTATTTCTCAAATAACGTTATAATTTTAGGAATTAAGTTTAGATTATTTTATGTTACATTATTGAAAATATCCTAAACCACTCTACACCAGTTTTTGTATCAACAAGACATCGAATCTCACAAGATTTCGTATTTTATTAAGACGTAAGTCGGGTGCATCACGTCTACAGTACTAAAACCCGTGTAATAAAAATATCATGGGTCTATTTCACCCGGTAGCAAGATATTAAATATTTTATGATTTTAGTTTTGAGCAAACATTTCTCACCGTGTTGAATGGCAAATTTTATATTGGTTAGTCCTCAAAAATTCAGAATTTCCGAAATTAAGTTTTCAAGTATTGTTAATGTCTTTACCCTTTGTATAATGGCTCTTTACATTAGGTCTTAATTTGATATTGCGTTGGCGGAATAAAAGTCAACTGTCTGACTGTAATTAACACAATACAAAACTTTACTTTGGATTTGAGGTCAAAATACTCACCTAAACTTGATGATCTTTTTTCTTCAACAAGTATAGTAAATATGTAGTACAGATTAGAAGTAATTTATTTATTTTGTTTTATATTTTGAAATATATGCCAATAAAGGAATTGATTTTTCGCGATTTTAGAGGTACCTTTAACAATTATTTGGAGGCCAACGGTGATCTAAAAAAAAGTTTTATCCCATCTTCTTTGAAAATATAATTAAATATAAAATAAAAAAAAATAAAAAAATGAAAGATTAATAAAAATAAACATTATGGTGAACATTAAATTAAATTAAAAACGACCAATTTACTTTGGAACACTAATTTTCAGTACATAATTTAAAATATCGACCCGAAAGGGGGGTTTTTTTAAATGTTTTCTTTTGTATTTTTATTTACGTAATTATATTTTCATAGCAAATACGATAATTTTTTCAAAAAATACAATAAACCCGCAAATAATTTTCCAAGTTGCCTCTAAAATAATGAAAAAAAAATCATTGCCCATACTTCATATTTAAAACAAAAATAAATAAAATACTTCTCACACGTACTAGATATTTACTAAACCTTTAATTAAAAAAATATATATCACTCAGTTTGGATGGGTATTTTGGCCTCAAATTCAAAATTAAGTTATGTATGAAACAGGCAGCTCAGCCGTTCCTCTTAACTCATATGTCAGATGAAAATGAAGAAAGACCGGATGACCATACACAAGCTTTACACACTCATATTTGTATGACTGTCATCCCGTCACCTGCATTACTATGTTAAAATCAGTTATAATAAATGATAATAATAATAACATTTGTTAACCAATAAGTTATTTTACAAATTTTATTTTTAAAATACTTAATTTTAGCAATTGACAAAAAGGTCACTGCTCAGCTATATATTCGGGAGCCCAGAGTGCAGCTGGTTTTCAGAAGTTCCTGTTGAAATCAAAAAGAGTTATACGAGTATATCGTACATAAAATCTACACTAAAATAAAAAAAGCAAAAATATTAATAATTTCAAAACACAAGTATTGATTTTATTATTTATCAATTATGATATAGTGCGGCTGACTGTGAAGTTAGCAACCATTCGCTGCAGAACTTCTTGAAGCACTGCAGCGATGTGTATATGCGAATAGGTGGTATTTCATTCCAAAGTTTTGTTTGGGAATATCTGTAACTACCCTTAAATAGAGCGGTTCGATGTCCGGGGAGAACAAGTCAAAGGACTCTTTGGCGTGTATTGTATGGATGGGAGTTACGGGACCACTGCAGTTTGTCAAACAGTTGGGTGGGAACCTTCGAATTCATCAAATTGTGCATTTGACATATTTGATGTAACTTCTTCCTTTTCAAAATACTTGGTATCATATGCCGATAAATGTAAGGCGAGATATGGTCACGTCTCGGGACATTATGGCAATATCGGATACATGCGTTGCGTGCAGTCCATAAAGGCTGAATAACTGTGTCAACCCTATGAAAAACAACGAACCATTAAGAAAAATTAAAAGATAATGGAATATATTTTTATGACATTATTTGTTAGCTTCATTAAAAACCACACAGAGAATATTCACTTATTGGATTTACTCATTTTTTTTTAATTGGACAGTCAACAAAATAATTTCATACTGGCGACATAAATTTTGGTTCACATTTTTAGTCAGGTGTGTTTTGTACCAGTGGGGTGTAGTTCATAAAAGCTGAATAACTGTACCTACTCTACAAAAAAAAATAACAACCCATATAGAAAAAAATTAAAGATAATTTTTTTTCTTTTCAATGCTACAAATTTCTCAAAAATAGGTAAGAACTTGAATGCTCATTTATTCAGTTGGCCTTAACAAGTTTTACCACTTGCCCATTATTTAGCTACATAATATAGAACATGTATGTAATGAAGTTGATCTTTCCATTAAAACTTTGTCCTAATATATCATGGTTAGCCTTTTCATTGACTTACCTTTGTAATTTAATTGGGTACAGCCTGATTTTAACGGACTTTATTACGTGC
>JAHDVE020012270.1:0-76718 GCA_022606495.2 Halesus radiatus | reverse complement strand
CTACTCCTACTCCTACTCCTACCCCTACCCCTACCCCTACCCCTACCCCTACCCCTACCCCTACACCTACCCTACCCCTACCCTACATCTACTCTACACCTACCCTATCCCTACCCTATATCTACCCAACTCCTACCCTTATAGTTATAAGTTCTTGTATAGATAAAATAATTAAGTAACAAGTTTTTATTTTATTCTTTATTTTAAGCATATGAATACCGTACAAGATTTCCATCTAGAGATTACATATAATCCGGATAATACGGATTTCTAAATCCAGATTATCGGATTGTTCATAGTGATCACAATCCGGATTTCCAAATATGAAATCCAGATTATCCGAATATGTAAAATGAAAATGAAAAAACATTATTAACAACGCAATGTTCCATTGAATGAACACGTCCAACGGGTTAATAGGTATGTGGTGTTAAATATTATATTTTTGTTTTGTTTCATTGACGGTAAGGAAATTTAAAATTTTTGAAGAATTTTACTATTGCAGAAAAACGGGTTTAATCCGGATGTCCCGATTTGAGTGTAAGAAGAATGAATGACGCGAAGAAAGGAGTATAAGAAGAATGTATGACGCGAATGTGAATGGAAGAAAGGAGTGTAAGAAGAATGTATGACGCGAATGTGAATGGAAGAAGAAGCCGGGGACGTCCGAGGAAGACATGGCACGATCAAGTGAATCAAATACCTGAGTCGGGCCGTGTCAGAAGTCGGAATAATAGAAGAGAATGTATGAGACGATGTATGAATGTGAATGAAGCAAGAAGTGTATGCCAAGATCGAGTTGTTTGGCGGTCCGTCCTCTCTGCCTACCCCTGCGGGGAAACGGCGTGATGGTTAGTTAGTTAGTTAGGTATCCAGAAACCGGAAATTTCGAAACGGCTCCAGATTTGCAACCCGTTGGCCACGGAGATATTCTCAATAAGACAAGTATGAAAATTTTTTTAAAAAGACAAATATTCCCTGGTTATGAATAACCTGACAATATTTGAAAATCTCCTACTACCATAACAGTAAGCGGAAGATGTTGCTTGTGTGGTGATGGAGGACTTAGCCAGACGAGGAATTTAACTCACGACGCCTGGGTGAGATTCAGACGCGATGCTAACTCTGTCACTGACCGGTATAGTGCTTTGAAAGTTGTCAGAAATACATAAGGTGCAATATCATGCAATGTGCAGTGTTTTCTAATGTGTGTGTCCTATACATGTTATATCATATCATCTCAAGCAAAACTTTGTAATTTAACGTTTTAATCTGGAGTGACCTACCAGGTAAGCATGTTTCTGTGTCTGTACATAATAAGATAAACCCTAGCAAGTACTTTATGTACAGCGCCCTTGAAGTGATTTTTCACGAAAACGGCGCTATACAAGTCATCCAAGTTTTATTATTATTGCTTTATAGGATTTTGAATCTAAGCAGGTACTTTAAGTATTCTGTGTTTATTTTTTTTAATCAAACGTTTTTTTTCATCTATTTCGTTTGTTTAAAATGTTTTTCTGTAAGAAATAGGAAAATCCTTTAAGCTAACCTTTCGTGCTTACAGGACGTTTTTTGTTGTTTTTATAAACATTAAAGAGGTTTTGATTATCCGACGTGCTTCCAAAGGATCTTAATAGATGGCCGTACAGTATCAAACTTGCAATATTTAGGCCCGTTGAGAAAAATTTAAAAGATACTAAAAATACCAAATAAAAATTTTCAACAGTCAAGAGAATCGCTGGCAGCTCATCTCTCTTAAAATCTTATATTACACAGTGACAAATATTGTCACGAAGAAATTACGTAGGTATAGTAAATTACACATGGATTAACTAACTAACAAACCATCACACCGTTTCGTTGCAGGGGTAGGCAAGGAGGACTGACAGCCAAACAACTCGATATTTTGCACACACTCCAAGCTGGATTCACATTCATGCATCGTCTAATTCATACTTTTCTGCTATTCTGACTTTTGATATGGCCCGACTCAAGTAGGTTCACTCGATCGCGTTATGTCTTTCTCGGGCGTCCCCGGATTCTTCTTCCTCTTTACACTATTTTCTTCAATCATCCGTTATAAATGCCCAAACCATCTAAGCATCCCTTTTAATAAACTTACTCGTTACGCTCACATCAGCCTTGCATTTTTTGCAAATCTCACACATTTTTAACACGGTCATTCATAATTTAATGCACATACGCCTCAGGGATTAAATTTCTATAGTACTAAGTCTACTTCCACCTTTCCTCTGCCAGTTCCATGCCTCACTGTTGTACATCACGGTTGGTATTAGCACTCCATCGTTGACTGCTTACTTCGCTTCTTTGGACAATTTTTCGTTAGCGCCAGCCGAATCTAGTCCCCGGTTAATGAAGTTTCCTGCATTTACCCTTCTTTCAAAATCCCTATCCGCCTTCCCATCTCTTGTAAACATACTTACCAAACACACAAACTCATCGACCTACTCCAAGTATTCATCATTCACAACTATTGCACACTGTTTTAGTACTATCTCTTTCAAACACCATGACTTTAGACTTATTTACATTCATCATTAATGTTTCGTATCAATACTTCCTCTCCCGAAGTTACTTATGTTACTTGACCATATTTGTAAAGCCAGGCACTCACAAAGTTCTTTTGAACAATTCTTTCAACTTAAACCAAATTATAAACAAAATAGTAACGCTAAGCTTGTTGACTGTTAAACAGGCTTTTAAAAAATCAAAGCTATCTTAAAAGCCATGGACGAGACTAATTAAACCCCATCTTTAAATTCCACAATTAAAGCTTGGAATCTATTTATTTAAACTTACCAAAATGCTGAGTCAGCTATCAGCTTAGGGAACCGATCTGTATTAGGTTTACTGCGCTATATCGAAGCGAAGTGGAACTAATACAAGTTGTAAAACTTTGAGGACGGTATCCAAGACACGCTCAGAACAAATTCATAATGCAGGTTGGCTCCCATTTTACAATGATAAGGAAATTGAGCTAACAAAAAAAAAATTGTGAATATTTATCTTCTTACTTAAATACGGTTCCACGATAAATCAAGACACGTATGAGAGTCCACATCTACCAGCACCGCGCAGTTCATAACAATAGAGTACAGATACGACAATATTAGTTGATTACATTATTCATGAATATATTCATATTACAGCGTATTGTCGGCTAGAATATTTTGACGGTGCTGGCGGCTGCTCGTGATGTCTGCGCATGCGCAATTAGTATGAACTCATCACCGTTAGCACCGCCTATTGGCGTTACCGTCAGTTGGCGTCAACATAAGCAGATATTTCTAAAACCAAGAATATAGACAGCGAAAAATTGATCGATTTGACCAGGCGATATTGGTTATGAAATAATAAAAATGGGAGTAGGATTATGAAATTTTGAAAACATGTTGTGGCGGACGCTAACACTCAGTTGACGGATCAGTCAATAGCCGTACTCGCGTCTGTGCTGTTTCTGTGCTGTACTGTACGGTGTAATGTGAATACTCGCGTCTGTGCCGTTCCTGCACTGTACTGTTCTACTCTGCGCTGTGTTGGTAGATGTGAAGAGATCTTCAATCGGCACGCTTATTAAGAGTGATATAAAGTCATCAATGGAACGAAAAAAACTAGACCACAACCTAATCTAACACAACCAAAATATTTGTTTATTTTATTTTTAATATACGTGTTTTGTAAATACATATACGAGTACGTGTTTATTATTCAAACAAAAAAATAGAATATTAATTTGGTTAGGTTAGATTAGGATAAAAAAAATCGTTCTTAATATGACTTTTTATCACTTTTAACAAGTGTCCCGATTCATATGTGTGTTGAATTATCAGGTCACCATTAAGTACAGGTATTAAATAATAAAATCTGTGTACATGAAACACACATTAATTAACAACAAACCGTAAGAAAGCTTTGATTGTCCAACTAGGAACAAATCCCGTTTTAGGACAGTCAAATTAACAAGTTTAGTTCACATTAAGTGCCATTATATAAAAATAGAAGGGAAAAGCCAGTATTGACATAGTATGTTAATATAATATATCCATAAAAAAGTATAAGTATAAAATAATACAATTTTGTATACCGGATAATATGACCGTAGTATAATAGTTAATATAGACTAATAGTTAAGTTCAAAGAGATTAGAAAAAAAAGTACACAGTAATTGTTTATGTATACCAGATAAATTTAGTATAGTATAATAGTTAAGTACTTATGAAGAGATGAGAAAACAAATATCATATAGTAAACAATTATGTATATGTGTTTGATAGGTACTAGTCGGTGCTACCAGCCCAGAGCTCAAGTGTAGAAGATAATCGACAGGGGAAGCGGGATCATTAAGCCATCATTCTTCCACTGCGCTTACTACGTCTTCATCTTCGGCCGACGTACCAAGAAAAAACAATTATTCTTTCTGTACGGTTCAGCCCCCTTTTCCCCTACTAACTGTCCAAACTCGCCCCATGAAGTGGGGCCATTTCGGGCATCAGAATTGCCCCAGACACATTTTCCGGATGAGAAATTAGTCATTTGGATCATTTGTTATCTACGCTTGTCTTTGGGATATTTCAGAGAAGTTAATAGAGAACTCAATCACCAAAAGAATTATTTTCACTCTCCAGTACGACACACAGGCTTAAAGATCTGTTCACATCTACCAGCACCGCGCAGTGCAGAACAGTATAGAGCAGGAACGTCAAAGATGCGAGTATTCACATTACACCGTGCAGCACAGCACAGACGCGAGTACGGTTGACAACTGAATTGTCAACTGAGTTTTAGCGTTTGCCACACCATTTTTGAGGATTTTTTAATCCTATTCATTCATTATTATTTTATAACATACATTATTGGAATGAGGGAAAGAATAAACAGCTCCAGGAATATCCTCATCATGGGGGCCCGCCTCAGTCCAGCCTCCAGCATCGACGCATACTAGAGAAAGATATTGGCCCTCACAATTTAAATGGCGCAGCACCTTAAAGGCTTTATTATTATTACCTACTATCCTATAACTATTGAATGAATATTTTGTATGTAATGTGTGGGACTGCACTAACCTCCCCACATACAAGAATAAACATTTATTATTATTATTATTTATTACCGTTTTCCATCTTCTTGGTTTTAGCAATATTCGCGCCTATTGTCGCCAACTGACGACGCCAAGATGACGGTGCTAACGGTGATGTGTTCATACTAACTACGCATGCGCAGACGTCACCAGCAGCCGCCAGTATCGCCAAAATATTCTAGCCGACAATCTCGACCAGTGCTGGCCCGTATATGCGCGGATCCGTTCCGCTTACGTACGCTTTAATATGAACGTGTTCATAGATAATCTAAGCAATTAATGTTGTCCTGTCTGCACTGTACTGTTCTGGACTTCGCGGTGCTGGTAGATGTGAATATACATTAAGTCAACTAACTTCCATATTCCACACTCAAAAACTACCTAAATACAACACAATTTTTCAGAAAAGCATGTACAAAATACATGAACATATTTTCAGATGGTAATGTTTTCCGTTTATCCTCAGGAAAATTTAGTAAATTCATAACAGAAAAAAAATAAACCACAAGGCTAATTAGAACTCTCGATACATGCTGTGTGTTATATTGTTTGCTTTAAGGCGATCCACCGGCTAAAATTCCAACGAATCATGCGCTCCTTAAGCAGGTGGCGACAAGGTTCAGATTCCCGCTTAACATCGGCCGCATTTTTTGATTTACGCAAAAAAACCATCACCAAAATGCGGGTTTTATTCTATTCTGTACAACCATAATTATTAAAATTTTTCACGGTCATATTCTAAAAAACTTAATTTGCCACAATGAACAAAACGACAATATCGGAAAAGGGGTTCGTAAGTGGGAGATTTTGCACTTTAAACATTTTTATAATGTCTGAGACTTTATTTTTTTCTAGGGTTATAAAAAGACACACCAAAAAGTGCACGGTTAAACGAACACCTAGGTGTTTTCTACTTGCAGTATTTAATCAAATCATCTATGATATTTCTAGGCCATCAAATTCTCAAACCGAAAACACACGATTTTGCATTACTTGCCATTGCATCGCCTTAACGGTACCTATGAACATTATTTAAAATTTATGCTTTCATGTTTTCTTAGAAACTAGATCATTTATTTATTTTATTTTTCAATTTCACTACCAAAATGCGGTGTTTTTTATTTTAATCTGAAATAATGTACATAACACAACATAATAATTAACTGTTTTTGTGTTTAATTTGTAGAACTCCATCTATTTTTTTTAATAATTTAATGTAAATCAAATATAATAATGTTATTAAGTTCTGCAAGTATTCTGCAATATTACCTATATCGGGCAGACGGAAAAGGCTTTCTCAACTAGATTCAAAGAATATATACGATGTTATAAAAATAAAAGCACTTCTTCAAAATTCGCAGAACATTTCTTAGTAAATAATCACGCCCCGCTTGCCAACAACAAGCCTAAGCCCTTACATAGAGAAAGAAAAAGGCTTAATTTAAATTTACCTGAACAATTAGAAATTAATAAACGAACGAATGATCCTAAAATAACATTAATTAATAAAGTAAGGAAAATATATATTCACCGCTCCTCAGTATGTTCACATTATCAAAACAATATAACACATTTGGATAAATCAATTAAGAAAACATTATTATTTAAAACCCATTATAAATGTGAAAACCTAACAGAATAGAGAATTTTAAACATTTTCTTACTAAATCGGTTTTACCGATAATAAATCATTATTTTTAAAAACCCCTCCAAATTGAATGGGGTGGGAGGGAATGAAGTCATATGAATAAGTCGTCACAATGTTGATTAACCGAAGTTCGAAAATCACCTTGAACACCGAAACAGCTGTCAAAATAATAAAAACTAAGAATACTTTCACAACTTAATAACAACGTTATTAAATTTGATTAGAGAATGTATGAGACGTTGTATGAAAGTAAATGAAGCAAGAAGTTTAAGCCAAGATCTAGTTGTTTGGCGGTCCGTCCTCTATGCCTACCCCTGCGGGGAAACGGCGTGATGGTTAGTTAGTTACTTAGATAGATTTAAATTAAATTTAAAAAAAAATAATAATAAAAAAAGTCACTTTTTATGATGAAAAAAAAGAACTCAGATAAATGTATTAATTTCTCTAAGTACTTTTACAAGCTTGAAAAAATAACTTCTAGTAACTCATTATATAAGTGTAAAAAATGGTACGTAATGGAAGAATTTTAAAAATTTCAAGGCTAACTAATATAATTTTTCAAATATTCGGAGTCACTTACGAACAATTTTTCAAGGTGATATTCGTCGAGTATGATGCTTAGATTATTATTTAACTGTATAGGATACTTTCGAAGAATCGATCCGCAAACTCGAATATTAAAAAACTAAACGCTGGTGGTCAATGCTTGGTAATGTTCAAAAGAAAAAGAACAATTTGCGTCGGTAATTTGTAGGAGAAACGGATGCGCGCCCTGTTTCATATAAAACTTAATTTGAGATTTGGGCCAAAATACCCATCTTAACGGAATGATCTTTTTTTTGAAATTAAAGGTATGGTAAATATCTAATACGGATTTTAAGTATTTTGATATATTTTTCTTTATTTTGTTCAATTTTAAAAGTTATTTGCGGGTATACAGTATTTTTAAAATTTTTATTGTCATATTTGCAACATAAATTTGATACATAAAATAATATTTAAAAAATACAAAACATCTTAAAAAAAACATTTTTTCGACAGGATATTTGAAATTTTATATTGCGAAATTGTGTTTCAACGTAAATTGGTCGTTTTTAATTGAAATTTGAATCTATCCTAGTGCTTATTTTAACATTTTAAATTTTTAAATTTTATATTTCATTACATTTAAACGGGGTGAATTTTTTTTTAATCACCATCTCTGAGATCGCAAATTTTTTTATGACCTTTACTTTGTTAGTTTAGAAAAAAAAAATTACATCTAATCCGTACTAGATATTTGCTAATTTGCTATACCTTTTGATGAAAAAAATATCATTCGGTTTAGGTGAGTATTTTGACTTCAAATCCAAAATTAAGTTCCCCTTAAGCGACTTAATTTAAATCGATTTAATATGACTTGGACTGAAAAAAAGTCGAGAGAAATCTTCCAGAACGATCAGCAACAGCAACAACTCAATAATCGCTGTTTTTAAAAAGCTGGGAGTCAAATTGGACCGGTATCTACTCCATAAGCCAATTTATTAAATAAAATTACCCGAAACTTCACAATTGTTTTTTTGTTGTTGTTACAGGCATGATTTCGTTATAACTGTTACTGTTTTCGACTGAAGTTCACGAAACGACTCTTTGAATGAACCCCGTGAAACTTTATTTCGTTGTAAAATCTATTTTTTGGAACCATATTTTAATTTGAGTAGTTTAACATCATTGTATGTTTAAAAAAAATAGTTTTGCTGTATGTTTTTCATCAAGAAATATTATAATTGTTATGGTGCTTAACACGGGGGCTAAGTCTGTATCTTTTGCGTTAGCTAACGCAAGTTAAATCAAATAAACTACATATTTTGACACTTTTGTAGTTGTAAGTTTGGGCTTGCGATTGATTACGTTGATTGTTAGTAGTAAATTAAAAAAAACTTATCTTACAACCGAATTTTAAATATGTTTAATATCACCCCTCGCTTAATCTCCATCTCTTTCCCCAATCTTTACTAATACCTAGTCACGGCCCCACCCCCACTGCGACACCTATTATGTATGTTCTGCCATATTTTTGTAATATTGTCTTGTATATATTTTGAACGGTTGTTCCGAAGCCGATAGGCGTTAAAAATAAAAGTGGCTAAAACAAAGTTTGGTTGTTTAATTTAATTATAATCTATAACCACAAAGTGATAGCTTCATGCAATAAATTATAATATAATGATAATGTTACGAGTACGTGACATTTTTTCTAATCCTCCAAGAAAAATTATATTTCTGACAAAGCTGTTCTCTAGTTCTTCCATCAGCAAAATCTCTAAGATGTTTCTGAAAGTAGGGGGAGATAGTTTCGAGGGGGTGACATTTATTATTCGGCGACTGGGGATGGGAAGGAGCTAGGGAAGAAGTAGAATGAGTGTTGGCAACACAGTGGTTGCCAGGTCGGGAATTTTCCATAGTTCTTGCTTGGCATTGAAGTTGTCTAACAAAAAGTTCCTAGGTGTTTTGAATTACTCTCTACAGGGGTTGTTGGTAAAAACAGTATTACATGTTATATAGGCTCTCAGACACTGTCTTGAGATACAATGACATGTATTACGGGCTTCTAAACGAAGACTTTAAATAAGATGGGATATTTTTTTTGGGCTTACGGACGCCTCGGTAATTTTATTGAAGGGAATAGAAAGCGAAATTAGTTTAGAAGTGAATTTTTTTCGAGGATAGAAATAATATTATAAATTTGTTTCAAGGTAATTTAATGTACTTAAATGTGTTTTATGATTTTTAAAACATATTTTTTTATCACTACAGCATCTATACCATGAGATAATAACCTTTATATGAGAGAATACACATATTTTCTATTCTGACATCTATCCTTGTTCTTAATACGGATGCTTGATTTCAACACCTTAAAAGCCCGCCGATAAATATTTCGAAAGAGGTAAACTTAGTGGGAGATCTCATGCACTCTTTTATGCTCCAAAAGCGAGAACTTCTGTTTACAAAAATACGCCAATCAGCAGAGTGACTCAACTGCTCAGCGATGCTCCATTAACCATTTACATTTACAATATCACCTTCACATAGTTTTGTGATTATCATTTGACCCATGTAACAAAATATTTATAAAACTGCTCTCACACCTTTTAAAATTTTTTACCATTTCTAATTTATTATAATTAATCCCTGTAATATTATATTAGTATACAACAGTTTTACGGAGACTAATAGGGTTATGTTGTAATGAAGGGAGTGGAATAGGAAGGAGATGGGTTAGAGGAAGGTTGGTAAGTACCTGGCTATTCAGATCTGGTCCAAATCTGATCAACCAGGTACTTCCCAACCTTCCTTTACTACTTCCCCGTCTCCTTCCCCTCCCCTCGCTTTTTGGACTGGCGACATATACTAATTAGGATGCTATGTTCCACTGGCTCCATACAGTCGGTGGCAGTTGGGACTCTTGTACTGTATCTTCATAAAAAAAAATCAAAAAACCTTGTCACAGTATTTATACGTATTTTTTTGTTGCCTTCAAGTTTAATTTGTAGAACTCCATTTTTATTTAAAGTTTTTAACACTATCAATTAAAAAAAACGGTTCATTAATAAAAAAAATGCAAGGTAAGTGACCCACTTCTACACATGTTCGCTTCATTTCAAATAAAAATTAATTTTAAAATGCCAAAAAAAAAACCATCTTAATAACCTTCAGTCAAATTTTAAACAATGTTATATTATGACCCCTAAGTAGGGAAACTTTACAGTGTAATAAAACCATTCAAATAAGCACCAATTTCCTAAGAAATTAGCATTGGCAAAAAAAAATTGAAAACATTTTCTGAGTTTCATTATGAGTACTTATATAGAAATAATATAAACATATCGTCTGTAAGCGGTTTCTCCACGATTTGATAATGCCTTCGGAAGGCGACACAGCTGTCACGTGTAATAATAATTATCTAGCAGAACATCTTTTTATAAATAAATATTTATAACTTATTTCTGAATTTGTGTCTACGTGTACAGTTTTACCTTTTAAAATGGGTAAGGTCACTAAGGTTATACACGCCAATTGAATGGCACGTGTTGGCAAAATATCGAGAAGGCGAGTGCGAGTACCCGCCTTCTAGGCAAATTTAAGTAAAATGGTCAATTTTTTAAACCTAGTTGAAGGAACTTGATATTCCAGAATTTTCACGTTTAGGCGTGAATTTAACTATAATGTAGTTTAATTTAACTTTAAAAATTGTATTAAAATATTTTTTAAAGATACATTATAGTTAATAGATTAAAAAAATACACATTTTTAGACTGCATTTTTATTTTTGGTAGTGACCGGTTTCAGCCTGTGATGGCTGTCGTCAGACTGGTACAATTAATTATTAAGCTATATGTAATATACAATTTTGGCTATCAGGGGTAACAAACCATGATTTTAATTAGATTATATTTTTCAGTACCGTTATAGCATGATTTTATAGTATTTGACTTATATGTTACTAAATTGTACCAGTATGAAGATAGCCGTCACAGGCCGAAACCGGTCACGGTCAAAAATAAATAGTGGGATATAGTTTAAAAGGTGTATTTTATTCAATCATTATAACGGAATACCTTTTTTTATAAGAATACCGCACAGAGTCCCAACTGCTCCCAACCCGAGAGCGTAAGACTGGCATCCGCAATTAGGGTATGTTGTGAGGCTGAAGGTTGTCGAGATGGAGGAAGGAGATGGGGAAGAGAAATGTGGGAAGTACCTGGCTATTCAGATCTGGTCACCAAATACGGATAAAGCCATTTCAGAACGTGCCTCAAATAATAATTTTAATTGAGTAAATTGTGAAATAATACAAAATAAGCAAAATTAAATTATTACATTATTATTTTTTAGTATTCCGTATATTCATGGTGAGGAAAGCTTCGCTTTCAGCATGATGATGTGTATATGTTAATAAAGTGGTGATTAAAAGGTAATTTTTAATTCATAGAACCCGCGATCTCCGGATTCGTAACCGAGCACCGTAACCACTCAACCACGGAGGTAACCTCTAATTAACACCACAAAAAAAATAATGGGTGAACACAGTTGTTTACTTAAGACGTTAATCCCCGTAAATATTTAATAAACTTCGTTTAGATCTGTTCACTCTCCCAACCCTTTCCCATTACACCCCGAGTATATTACCCGATATATACTACCCTGTAGAACAAGTGGAAACCTGGAAATGGTCAAATTTATATCACGCATGTATCATATCTCATTTTTGTATATACTGTTGGTCTCCCAAATAAGCAAAATTAAATATCTTTGTTAGTTATTTTTAAGTTTATTTACAATAGTGAGAGAAGACAGGTAAGTACAATTGGTGCAGTTTTCAGACTTGCATAATACTAGCTGATGTATAATGATGCTAGCAAGGCCTTGCCCGGGATTACTATTTTTTTGGAATAAAGTAATGAATTTGTGAATTGTTGCTTGTCGTTTGGGTGCCTTAATTGATTTGACAGCAAAAGTAATGCCTTTTGACAGTGATCTACTATTTCTAAACAAAGACACAAAAAACATGAATTTTATTTAAATAAAAAGTCATTAAGTTGGCACCTACTTGTGTTTTTCATTTTGAAAATGTTCTACCCAAACAATCCTTCTTACTTTGAATATCTAATCTATGGCTAACCGGAGTGGTATATCTATGGGCTAACCTAAATAAACCGCGGCGAATTCTATGCTTTTCAGACTTTTAAAAAACGTTTTGGAAACAGTTACATATTGGATTTAATTCAAATTACTTTCTAAACCTTCCCGGCACTAATAAAAACAAACTGTGTTTTTTTTAGCGAAATCGGTAGAGTAATTTTCGAGAAAATCGAATACAGACAATCATTTATTTTAGTAGATAGATTCATAATCCGTAAGTGTGTATTTAATATGAAGAATTTTAATTAGTTTATTAATTTAATCACTACACTAATTATATTTTATATAAGTTTCTAACTTTTAACGCCCCGACATACCCATCGGATACGCAAAATTTGTATCCGTGGAATGCCGGCGTAACCGATCGGCAATGTCAAAAAATAATTTATTTGAATACTAGGTGATATATTCGGTGTATCCGGCCTTGTTCGAGATTTTTTTTTGGAATAAAGTTAAGTTGTGAATTGTTGCTTGTCATTAGGGTGCCATAATTGATTTGACAGCGAAGGTAACTATCTCCAAATAAAGAAACATTCATTTTAATATTTAATTTCATTCCAAACGATTTTTTCAAAATATATCTAAATCATAAAGTTCTTAAGTAGGTACCTACTCGTGTTTTACATTTTGAAAATATTCTACCAAAAAAAACCTTCTTCTTTTGAATATGCAATCTGTGGCTACCCAGAGTGTTATATCTATGGGCTAACCTAAATTAAACATGGCGTGTTAAATGTTTTTAATATTAATTTTATAACGTTATTCCAACAGTTTTACATATTGGATTTCATTCAAACTACTTTCTAAACCTTCCGGTATTGGATTACATATTGAATTTCATTCAAACTACTTTCTAAACCTTCTAAAACAAACTGGTATTTTCAGCGAAACCAGTACAGTAATTTTCGAGAACATCGAGGACAAACAAACAAACTTACATTAATTTTTATTTTATTTATGAGCATTAATTGTTGTCGTGTTTAGTTCGTAGAACTCCATTAAATTATAATTTTTTTCGATATTTAAAGTAAATCAAATTTAAAAAATTCAGCAAGTATTCTAGTCTTTATTATTGTGACAGCTGTTTCGGCGTTCAAGGCCAATTCCAAACTGTGGTTAGGCCACATTGCGACGACTTACTTATATGATTTTATTTACTGCCACCATATTCTAATTTGGACGGTGCTTAAAATGATTTATTACCGGTAAAACAGATATATTTAGAAAATTATTAAAATTTCCTATTCAGTGAGGTACTTCATTTGTAATGTGTTTTACACGCATTTAATTGACAATCTAGTCTATTATTAACAATAAAAAATCTATCTTACAGCCCTATTTTAAATATGTTTCCTTTCACCCCTACCATAATATCATCCTTTACTAATCCCTTGTTACTCCTCCCCACTGTGACACCTAACATATATGTTCTGCAATAATTTTGCAATAGTTCTTATGGTTAGTATATATGTTGCCCTGATGATGGAACGGTTGTTCCGAAACCGGTTCTGACTAAAAAAAAATTGGGTAACTAAAGTTTATTTGTTTCACATTCGTAAAAAAGTATTTATTTGGTGGCTTGTCATATTTATAAGATAAATAATATAATGTAAATTTTAAAAATGTGTAATGAATGTTTTTCTCTTTTAAAAAAATTTGTTTATCGTATTGCGTAATCACATTATCATTATTATGAATTAATAAATATTTTATCCCCTACATCCCTTTCCCCCTTTACTGCTCAAACAAAGAGATTGTAAATAATTCAAAATATTATACGTGTAGTAATAAAAACACAGTGACTTTTTAGTATTTTTTTGTTGAATCAATATTTGAGTGGAATTCTAAGAAAATGGATCAAAAAATTAGGCCCGTAGGGCCTTTATTTTTCTCCAATGGTAGGTTGAATTTTAAAAAAATCCCAGAAATAAGTACACGAAGTATTATGCTTGTATGTAGTGGTATGACATCAGAATTGGTTTTATGTGTGTGTGTGTATTTCAACGTATACATCTGAAGGTACTAGTGGGCATTCCCTAATGATGGAGTAGGTTAGAATTCCAAAACCTCCTTCAAAAATAGCTAGTGCATCAATCCATGAAATATTTATAAAAGTTTGTATGAAAGAACGAGAAGCTTAGGTATTAGTTGGATTAGAAACGTGGTAAAATCTGATTTCAAGTCCGCGATAAAAATGTACTGAATGTTCCAAGTATGAATACTTTGATTGATTTGTATAAAAGACTTTCGAGTTTAGGTGAGAGTGTGGTTTTTAGTTTATCCCGCAGTCTCGCGAACCAGACACCGTCTATGAGTGAGCGAATAAGAAAACGCGGAAAAGTCGCGAGAAGAAAAGAGACGGCTAGCATCGTCGCGACGTTTCGGATGACCTTGCCGTTGCCATGGTAACGAGACACCACCCTCACCCGCTTTATACGGATATAAAACACCATACTTACTTCCCTGAAAAAATAAAAGTCTGGCTTGAACGCGCGAAAAAAATAATAATAAAAACACAGGAAAATCTTGAGAACTCACCAGAATGTCGAATCATCAACAGTAAATTTTATTTTTCAGCATACATTTGCTATGTACTTTTTGAGTCAGTGTATTTAACTTCACTTTAAACTTGCTTCGTAACGTTGGCACAATTTTACGAATAACTGGCATCTCGACTAACGTACGGAAAGGTAGTTTTTTGAACATTGGGCAAAAGGGTAAGCTGTATATTAAAATGAAATTTTTATGGCCATATATCGAATCCGTCACTTTTAAAGTGAATTATATTTTTATATGAACAGTTTTTTCCACCAAGATGTAGGACTATACTGATAAAGAACAAGTAAGAATGGCCTTCTATGCTAAAATTGAATCCCGAATTACCCGAAGTACCGAGGTAAATTTTCTGTTCTATCTGTCAGTCGGTTTGTGCAAATATAACTTCGAACAATTTCAAATAAAGAGCAGCAATTTGGTTTCTGAAGCAGCAAAAAACCTTAAGTGGTTGTCTCCGGTGTTTTGAAATTTGCTTGTTTTTTCGATGGCGAATATTAAATTTATTGTTAAATAAATTAAAAATTACTTTCTAATCACAACTTTATTAAAATACTATATATATCAACATGTTTCGAAAGCGATGCTTTCCTCATCAGGAATATACAGAATACTAAAAAAATAATAATGTCAAGTATAGACAAATGAACATAGAATGCAATAATGTAAGAATAGACAAATTATAAACATAAACAAAAATTGATTAAAGTAGGTAAGTAATAAATCAAAAATGTCAGTAAAAAATATTATAAAATATTGAATACAAAATTTATACTAGAAAATAAAAAATCATGTTTATTATTAATATTAATTAAAAAAGTAAATTAAAAAAAAAGATTATTAACACATTTAATTGACTATTAACACTTTTTTAGATTTCTGAAATTTTGCTTTTGGAAACATGTTGATATGTATATATTAATAAAGCGACGAACACAAAGTAATTTTAATTAATTTATTAATAATGACGCCACAAAGTGAATACCAATATTTTGAAGAAATTACAAAAATATTGATTTTACTGGATCCTGCTAAATGTATCTTAATTCCTTTCTAAAATACGCTAACATAAAAAATCTTTTATTTTGAAGAGTTTTAATCACGATGTTCATTTGTTATAAATTTAATTTTATTTATTTGTAACCGGTTTCGACACAAGTACTAGAAAACTCTTCAAAACAAATTGTCTAGAAATTGTTATAGTTAGCCTAAGAAATACAAAAAATAAAAAATCTTAGCTACAAAATTTTTTGTTGATAAAAAGCTCACCTAGTGAAAGTTCCTTCACTTTTTATAAGCTCGTGTATTTTTGCATGTAGGTACCTACATACCTTCAGAGCGGTTCAAATAAATGTGATACTCTTACGTCATAACTGTTTTACTCTGGGGTGAGATATTTTCTGACCCCCTGTACTAAGCATGCAGTCCTTTCGTGATATATTACAATACTTTGTTTGTGTAAGGGTGAAGAAGAATGATGGGATTGTTTTTTTTTTATTTGTACTATATCCTTGAATTTATTACATTTAAATCGATCTTTTTGGTTGAATCTGGAACATTGTAGTTTTCTTGGAGTCTGTGGGATTTTAATGGTTTTAGGTAGTAAGAATAATGCCACATATTTCTATTAAAAACACCTTTTTGCAGATTTAATGCAAATATTACACTATTACATACACACAGTGGCGGCTCGTTAAGTGAGCTATAGTGCTAAGGTTGAAAAATACTACTTTATTGGTGTTGTTGAAGTCGAAAATAATTTCAATTTTTTTCAAATTTTAAATTTTTTGTAGGGCACTGCCCCACCTACCATATATATATTTTATGGTTGAGATTTTCACAGGTGTAAGAAGTAGAATAATTTTCTCGGTTTACCCCCGTAATGTTGCCTTTCGAAGGACCTTTTAACTCCTAACGTTTAGGACAAATCACACTGTCCAACGTCAGAGGCCTTATGTCTTGAGTTTTGTTGCGCATGTCCTTTCAATTCAAAAGTCAAGACATAAGTCTCTTCCAAGGACTACATTACGATGGTAAATCGAGAAAATTATTCTATATATATGTATTTAAGTTTCTGTACACATGTTTTTATCCTCTTTTATGATATTTTACGGCTAATTAGACTGTGGTTGAGTGGTTACGATCCTTGACTATGAATCCGTAGGTCGCGGGTTAAAATCCCGGCGTGAGCTAGTTAATTTTATTTGATTAAATTGTTTTATTACCTATTTCTTCATTAAAAAATAATATGTATTATATTAGCGGCACGTTCCAGAGTGGTAGATACTGTATCGCCCTGGTAAAAGACCACTATTCAGAATCGAAACGTTGCTTGCCATGACTTTCGCAGTGATTGGTGACCAGATCTAAATAGCCAGGTATTTCTCCACCTTCCTTCTTCTTCATCTCCTTCTTCTCATAGTTTAAGCATTCATTTTCGGTCATAGTCAAAAATAAAAGTGGAATAAATTTAGGAAGTGTTTTTTTTATTTGACAATTTATTATTATTATTACTGACTTGACTTGTCCCTTCTACTTTTTTAGGTTTATTTTGTTTTTGTGTTTGATTAATTCATATACAACCCTATACTCATAATTTTCATTATTCTTCTAATTTCGTGTTATTTATACTATAGACGGGACGATAGTCTGTTAATAACAAATAAACATTTGAAGTTAGGGAGAAACCAGGGAATAAGAAGAGTGTGCAGTACCTGACTAATAAAATCTGATTAATTTCAAACAAAGTCCTTATTCCAAATTTAAGAATTGAGGGCGGTGCAATCGTTTAAAAGGTTTTATATGGCAACACAAAGATGGCTCATAGGAAAATCTAAGCAAGTAAAAAAAAACATAAAAGGTGTTCACAAATTATTGGTACTTTCCAAAATTCTGCACCACATTCTGAGATAGTTTAATGTTTAATCTTTTTTATTATTTAGCATTTTTTTAGTTAACAATACAAGTATGATCCTCTGGTCATGATGTAATGTTTCCGTTACATCTCTTCCATAATTGAGGTATGGGAGGTTCATCAAAGCCAGAGTAAAATTAGCCTCTCAGAAGCTGGGCGTATTGTACAGAGCCCGCAGATACTGCAGATAGTACACAACTGCTGACCCTGTACAAATCGCAAGTGCTCCCCACTGTAGATTTTAGCAGCCACCTTGAGGGAACTTATTTCCCTCAAGGCTTCCAGCGTTGAGTTATTGTAAAAAAAGCATTTTTTTTCTTTTTTTTAAGTATAATTTAACTAGATGTATGGAATCCTAGAATAATACGGATTTCAATATGGAATTCACGTAATATACATTTTAAAGTTTTCATAACACAAAACTGGAAATATTTACGTTACTAATGAAAAAAATTATTATTGTTAAATTCTCGTTTCATTTTTCACAGGAGAGACTGAAGGTCCCACTGTTCCCAGAGTCTTAAATTCGTATTTGGAAGCGTTCCGAAAATAATATTATAATTAATGGTTTGGGAGACTACACCACTATCCAGACGAACGAGGGTCCAAAGGAACACGATATGCCCCTATTTATTTCAGTATCATTTAAATTGTAATAACAAGGTATTGTTAGTTTATCTCTAAAATCGACAGGAGTGCTAAACAATCTATCAGTACTATTTTACGGTAAATAATGTTATGTAAGTACTTACATAACCAAATTAATATGTAATTTTTTTCTGTGTCAATAATGATATAAATATTATTAATAATCAAATATTATTTACAAACATCTATCTCTTAAATTATTATCGTATTAATAACTGTATTTATAATTGTTAATTTAAATTATTATTATTTCATTTTGTACGCCTTGCTATTTTCTTGATTTTATTTATAATAATAATAAAATTAATTTATTGCATCATATTTAATTAATTACTGTCGTCACTTATTGGAATTTTTTTTGTTTATGTTTGCAATTTGTCTATTTGCTTATTATTTTTAGAATATTAGTCTATATTTATTATTTTTAGAATATTATTTATCCTGATGAGGGGAGCGTTGCTTCTGAAATATGTAGATATCTATGCATTAAAAACAGTGGTTCAAACAAAGTTATTCTTATTTATTAATAATTATTTTAACCATGAAAATTAAATAAGCAGAAAATTAGGTTAGGATGTCAACATTAATAAAAAAATAAAACAAATGGACTGGAGTTCCTTTTTAGGTTGTTAATGATTCTATATAATACAACTAGGTCTGACATAATTCTCCTGTCAGACAGCGTAATAAAAAACAATCGATTCATCAAACTTACATAATTAATACTTTCAATTGTAAGTTTGAGTTTAAAATTTATATATTAAAGAAATTTGTATAATATGTTAAAGATGTCTCATTTAATGGCAAATCTTCATGAAATCTTAGATATGAAAATAATGATCGTATATAGATTTTCAATGTGTGTCCCGATACGGTATTCATATAGGGATCGATATGCAAATAACTGTTGTGTAATTTCACCCCAATCTTTTATTAATCGTTCCCAATAGCTGATGTGTACCCGGCCTTGCTCGGGTACAATAATTGATTTCGCAGATAAAGTAACTATCTTCAAATAAAGAAACATTCATTTGAATATTTTATTTATTTCATTCATAACGTTTATTTTTTCAAAATATATCTAAATCATAAAGTTCTTAAGTAGGTACCTCCATTTTGAAAATATTCTACCCAAAAAAAAAACTTCTTCTTTTGAATATGTAATCTGTGGCTAACCAGAGAGTTATATCTATGGGCAAACCCAAATAATACATGGCGGGTTCAATGTTTTTCATACTAATTTAAAAACGTTAAAGTATGCTCTAAACCTTCTCGGCACTAATAAAAACAAACTGCGCTATTTTCAGCGAAACCGGTCCAGTGATTTTCGACAAAATCAAGGACAAACACACAAACTTACTTTGTTTTTTATATATGCAAATATGAAATACTTTGTTTATACTTCGTGACGATTACACTTAATAAAATTTAACAGTAATTATTACACAAAATATTTAAAATAAAGCATTTGTTATTTTGTGTTGATCATTTTTTGATCAGTCGTAATTTTTCGTTCTGTTATAAAAATGATTATCGATTAATAATTATTTTTCTATACAGAGCACCCCGACGATTACACTGGTTAGGTGAACACTGATGGGCGTTCGTAAAGAGCAGTTTTGTTTATCATATAACTAATTAATATTAGTCTATCCTCACTGTAACAAAACCGTAATAATTTTATTTTATTTCTCAATTTGTTAAATACTGATATTTTGATATTTTTATTATATTATTTAAATCGATATTATATAATTGTACTCTAGTATCTATATAATCAAACTGTTATGTTATTTTCGTATTTTAAAAAAAATTACCAATTTTCATTTATTAATCACAACATACATGCACCTCTACTGTTCTAATTTTGCGCTAAATTTGTATGATGGTTCTTATTTATTTGTATCAAATAATATTGTTGAAGTAAACTCCCACTGACAAGATACTTGCAGTGGCTTAGCGGGTACAAGTTTCCATTGTATGTAATTAATATTATACAATAACAAAAACAAAACAAAAAAGATGTATGTACATGAAGTATTTGAGTTTTTAAAATAAATAAATCTCTCCTATTATTGTACTGCTGTAAAGGAATAAATAACGATTTTTTTTTAAAAAACTTATTCCTATTCACACTTTGCTAATATATGTACTTAATAATTGCACGTCAGTTGTATTAACATTTAAGATAAATTTTGAATGTTAAACTATCATTTTATTCGCACGGCAACCCGTTTTTTACATTCCAACGAGAACGAGCTGGCAGTTAGTAACCCAAATATAAATCTATTACTTTTCAGTCTAGGCCCGCGCTGCGAAAGAAGGTTCTAGGTTCCTATAGGCTGTAGGTGATCGTAGAATCAGCTGTGGGAAATGTCAAGGGCAGCAAAAAAACCTATGAAAAGCTGCGCCGGAAAGCTTAAAGTTAGAAAAACACCCACAAAATTTTCACATAACTTTATAAGCTTTAGCACTGTTATTTTTAATTAATACGGAGTAATTATTTAATTAAGTCGGATTTCGAAATGTTTTCTTTAGAAACCATTGAATGAAATATTTTTTCTTGTGAGATTTCCTATCCTTATTAAAACATTTTCAATCATTTTTTCAACTTCATCATAATCCCACCTTTTCTACCAACGATTTTTAATTACTCTTCAAACGTTGATCACAACGTACTAATCTAACGTATTAATCAGATACTTTCATAAATTATTTCAGATAGCAAACGTAATCTTACATAATTAGTTCTTGTTTTATTGTAACTCAACCTATTACATTCGAACTAAAAAAACTTTTATGTTGAACTTCATAAATAAATGAAAAACAAGCAGTTTTCTTATTATTACAAAATTTTTCTTTCAACTTTCTAGTCGAAATTTTTCTAATTAAACCTGAAGCATTATTTTAACCCATATGTAAAATTACCCATTCTAATTACGAACTTTTTATATTAATGTTAAACTAACCTTTCTCCTAATATCTATATTTTTAAAAGCCTTTCTAATATAATCTTTCTGTATCCAATATAATTTTTACATAAATACATCCTTTTTTAATCTACTGACAGCCAGAATGTTATAATTAGTAAATATACCCATATAATATTATTTAAACCTCCTTAAATTTTAATCAGAATATTTTCTTCACGCTGTTCTACGTTATCAAATACAAAAATTTCCCTAGCTTACATAATTTCCTCTTATGCTATCGTTACCCAACCCAATCAAATAAAATACTTATATAAAACCATTGATTACTCTTTAAGATAATTAATAAAATATTTCCTAAAAGTAACACGGCTTTAACTAATGAACCTAACCTAAATGTTTTAAAATCATCATCACACATGTTAATTAAGAACATATTTTATCAAATTATAATTATGTTTTTCTTATTTATCACCCTACCTTTCTTTCATCTTTCTTATTCAAAAATTTCTAATCTTTTTCATCACATAAATATCTTACCTAACCCAACCTTTATTAAATTATCGTTTTGACAATTATTTTAATTATACACTTGGAAAACAATTTTGAACCATTCTTATAAAGCGATATAAATTATTATTCAACGAACAATCGCATCTAGGACTAATAGTGTCAATGTCAAAATGAAAAAAAAAAAAAAGTTTAATGCGAAACTAAACATTTATTCAATGGACAGAAAAATAAATTAAAAATTAGAACGGGTAACCAAACAATCTCAATAAAACACGTGTACTCACTGCGAGAAAGTTGAACGTTTCGACGAATTAATTTTATCCTTCTAAAACAATGTTTATTAGGTTAGTTTACAATTAGTCATGTACTGATATGTCATATTATGTTGTAATATATTAAACACTGAATTTATTAACGTCAAGATAAAATATAGTAATTTTTATGTTTAGTGACTCTATAACTGTAAAACGTTTCTGGAAAAAAAAATTATAAACTTTTTAATTAAAATAATGTTACACCTTGTTTTCTGTAAAACTTCTATTAGTATTTTGAGAGCACTTTCTTAAAAAAAAATATTAAAGATAGCTTGTAATGAAAAACTGAATAACAATTTTTATTTCTCGTGAATTCATAATTAACCTGTTTTAATTTTTAAATAATTGATAATATAGATATTAATATAATGTACATATGTGATGGTAACTATAAGTTTATAAATCGTAGCTAATTAATTTATAACAAATGCAAATAAATCATGTTTATTTTTTCGTAAAATCTTAAATTGTTTGTTACCATATAATTAAAATTATTTTTATTATAAACACACATAAATTTTTGAAAATATAATGAGAAACAAATTGTTTAAGTGAATAAACTATTTATTTTAAAACACTTGTAATAAATAATACGGCAGTAATTTATACAATAACTTAAATTAAACCGTTTTATTTAATAATTTATTCACACTTTCACAAAAATAATACTGTTCGTATTTTGTTGAAAACTTTAAAATTCGTGTAAACTTGCAAGAGGGTTGATTGAGATAAAATATAAATAAAAATAAATTATCTATAATATATTAAAATCTGAAATGAAATTTATTATTTTTGTGTTTAAACTTTTTTTTTACAATTCTATTTAACTTGATTATAATGCATTAGAAGAGTTCAAATTTAAAAAACAAACTTTTTATAAAGTTCCTTAATTTTATTTAAAAAAATTAACACGTTTTACTTAATCACTGGATTACCGCGCCAAAAAACTGGGACAAGAATCACACCGTTACAGATCAACATTTATTAATATTTATGAAATTAGCAACTTAGGACCTCGATTAAAATTCGTACTCAGCAAGTGGTAGCAACTCGATCGACGTCTCTCACCCCCAACGACAAAGTAATCGAATAAAAAAATTGTACATAGCTTCACAATTTTTTCCGTTCCCTTCCCTGCCCCCGCGCCTACAAGCTTTCAGACACGCGCTCCCCATCCCACGGCGTCGAAAATCTATAAAAAAATCTATATACACAGTGTACAGTCTATAGATGTAACGCTGTTTTTTCCGCACAGGCCTTCAGGAAAAAACCGTCCCCCCGGTCGGAGAAGGCCTCACACTGCCTCGAGATAACCTCCCTCGAAAACCCAACCCCTAACAATGACAAATACCAAGAGAAATGTATGAATAAAACTTCCCAACACTCGCGCGATTATTTATTTGAACCGGTACACGTGTTCACTCATCCCCCGGTCTCAGGTAATACTTTTATTTTCGGGAAAATTAATGCTGACGGTATGTTTGGGGCACTGTTGATTTTTCCCTGATCGATGGACGTAGATGGGGTACAGTCGGACTGGATTTGGCTAGCTTCGACCCAGTTACGTTTTTTTTACAATTCATAATCTATTCATTACAATGACAGTCTAGGTCAAAGTGAGTGCGCGTTACTTTGTGGAAATTACGTCATATACAAGTAGAATGGTAATATATATTTTCTCTTCGCTCAAGTGATGAAATAACTACTGGGAATCCTGACCCACCATTTACGGAGATCAAGTTGCGTTTTTTACTGTTCATTCATTCATTACAATTAAAGTGAGTTCGCGTTACTTTGTAGAAAATACGTCATATATGAGAAAAGGGTGATGAAAATATGAAACATAAAATAAAAGATACGGTCGCGACTGCGACTCGAACTCAAAACCTCCACTCTATCCGGGACTTGCATCTGAACTATTAAACTAACGAGACCTCATTGAAGTAAGAGCTCTATAGAAATGGCGGAATTCAAGGTCTCGGTAGACTAGAGGTTCTGAATTTGGGTCTCAGTCGTGACCGTGTCTTTTTATTGTCTGTTTCATATTTTCATTGAGTTATTGATGAAATATTCATAATCTTTTCATTACAATAATAGTCCAAGGGGGTGTTTTACCAAATCTTAATAAGTTATCAATAAGGGCTGTATGTAGAATAGAAATATATTTTCGTTTCACATCTCAATAACGTCATATGTCATAAAAAGTCCGACAAAACGTAGGTCGATCTCAAACCGACAAATAGCGGCTATTTATCAAAATGTAAACACGGCGTCAAGTGTCAAAATATCAAAATATTCTGACAGCTGCTGGTGAAATGGGCCGATTATTGAGTTTATTGCGGATTATATTGACGATTTTGCCACAATTAAAGATGCAGAAGCATACGGCAGGGCGGAAGACCACAAGAGTTCGTGCTATTTTTTAACGGTATTGCACGACGTTGACTTCAGATCGCGATTTCGACTTAATCGAATATAATCCACGACCAATTCAAAGATAAATCAGTCCAAGGACTACCTGGTATGTACCATCTGCATATTTACGGTAATTTTAATATACGTCTTCAAAATAAATCACGGAATATTTGTACTTAGTCGCATCATATTCATCTTTTAGTTCGGGAGGCAGGTATGGGTCACACTACTAGCGATGTAGTTTTTGCGGGAGCTTGTTTGACGTTTTTGATTCCATAGAAATAATAGATATTGCAGCAATAGAAAATATGGTTTGAAAATCAAAATATTGCCAAGCCAGCTCATCAATAACTACATGACACCATCTTATTTGTGGAGAAACGGTCGCCGGTTTAATGACCTGTTATTCATATGATAAAAGATATTCAACGAACAGTTAACAAAAGGTTTATCGAGGTATAGTGAAATCGCCTCTTAGACAAAGTGAGCGCGCGTTAACTAACTAACTAACTAACATACAAGCTATTCAACGTTATGACAACTTGACAACTTTATGCTAAATTTGTAATCCTTCATCTCTTCATATTTCCTCTCAATCCCAATCAATTATTTTAACAAGATCTTCACCAAACTACACCCTTATTATCCCATTAAAATATTCCACCCACGAACAAAGACATTTTAAATACCATGCAATTAATAAATTAATTAAAAAAATTGTAATTAAGCTACAGAAAAATCTGATCCTTTTGATTTAATCCAGATCGAGACATTAAGTATAATTAAATGTTTGGTTGTATTCTCTCTTGTTTTTTTTTTAAAGATGTAGACATGTGATTATATAGTTTGATTGCGTAGTATAATTTCTTCAATAGCTTGGTATTCACTTTGTGGCATCATTATTAATAAATGAGTTAAAAAAAAAAACTTTTTATTCACCACTTTACTAATATACATAGATGTCTACATGTTTTGAAAGCGATGCTTTCTTCATCAGGAATATGGAGTATACTGAATAATTTGTATAATAATTTGTTAATGTCTCGATCTGGATTAAATCAAAAGGAACAGATTTTTCTATAAATTAATAACACCAAATAACATAACAAAATTTACATTAAATGTAAAAAAAATAATTTGCATTCTTTGCTTTCTTACATTATTTTTATCATACTTAAATTTAATTGTGTAACTATTTCACAATAATGCTATATCATAAATACATAAACATCTCAGAACAGGTTCTTCTAGTGAGGCGTTCACGGTATGCTAGTATATATTAATAAATTACAGTACATTCACATCATTCTATATGAGCATCATGAGCAAGATTAAGAAAGGGACGCTTATATGGTTTGGGCATGTAGAGCGAATGAACGAAGAAAGGAGTGTATGGAGAATATATGACGCGAATTTGAATGGAAGAAGAAGCAGGGGACGCCCGAGGAAGACATGGCACGATCAAGTGAATCAAATACTTGAATCGGGCCATGTCAGAAGTCGAAATAATAGAAGAGAATGTTTGAGACGAGTGTATGCCAAGATCGAGTTGTGTAGCGGTTTGTCCTCTCTGCTCACCCCTGCAGAGAATCGGCGTGATGGTTATTTAGTTAAAAAGGAGGTTTTTACAAAGTTTTTGTTTTTAATTCATTAATATTGACGTTACAAAATTATGAACTTGTAAACTATATAAAATAAAATTAAGATAAATGGATATTTAGTAAAGAAAACTGCAGGCCGCCTCAGAACAGTTCTCCCTAGTGAGGAGGACTGTGAATACTGTGACTTTGTACTTTTATTATAATAATATGCTATACTTACTTACTGTTCTTATAATTATGTTTTTTACTTGGAAATTATTACTAAAGTCACATACATGTAAAAACTTTTAAATAAATTTTAAACTAATAAAAAAAAATAAAAAATAAGGTGAATCTTTTGAAGATATTATTTAGAAATATGGAAGTTTTTTATTGATTTAAAAAAAAAATTAAAGAATTGCCTTCGAGTGTGGAAGGGTTGGGGTAGGGAAATGAAAAGACTTAAAGTGGAAGGGAAAGAGTGGAGCATTTTTTAAAGATTCTTTTTTAATATGAGCTCCTCGCAAGTGTCTCAACTTAACGAAAACAGTGGTATTAAGGCATTTACAATTGGGGTATGTTGTGAGGCAGAAGGAAGGGGGGAGATGACGCAAATGGGGATGAGGAAGTCGGTGAAGTTTATATATATATATATATGAGTATGTATACTTTTTCTCTCTTGTTAAACATTGTTATATATTCAATTTTAAATTATTAATTATTTTTATTGAAATTTAAAAACCTCCTTTTAATATTTAATTATTTGATAAAAATAATATTAACCTAACCGAAAAGACGGATAGGCAGAGGTCCTGGGCTCGAGTCCTAGATGCAACTGAAATCTTTTTATTTTCTGTGGTTTTTTTTTCCGTTTTCATGTTTCATTTAGGTTATGTTAATATTATTTTCTACAATGATTAAATTGTAATATATTTTCACCATTTTTTTAAATTGAATTTGTATGTTTCGAGGCTTTATCTTCTGTATATGTTATTTTCCTGTTTATAAATTTTTATTTGTTTTTATATTTCATACCTGAAAACTTGTCAGTGAAAAATCAAATATTATTAACCAATTAACAGTCCCATAATGAGTTTCGTTCATTACTCGCGGGAGTCCAACTTCATCGCGTGTTTTATTTGAAATTAAAAATAAATAAACATCGACAGTCATTTATAGAATGGTTTCGATTTTGAATTTTTTCACGAGGGCGAAACTGAATTTATCTACAACTCTGATGGAAACAAATAATGCTTCCGTTATACGCCATGTTTACGCTCATACCGCGAAACTTCAGGGTGGTAACAATTATTCACGTAAAACTAAGGAAAGAATTTACATTTTGACGGCCTCCATGGTCGAGGGGTAAGGCTCTCGACTACGAATCCGAAGATCGCTGGTTTAATTTAAATTTTATTTAATTAATTTGTGTTGTTTCACAATTAATTAATTTAAAAATAAGATATAGTATATTTGCGTACGTTCCAGAGTGGAAGATACTCACAGTATTGCCCTGGTCAAAGACCACCATTCAGAATTGAAGCCAGGAATTTCCCTACCTTCCTCTTCCCCTTCTCCTTCCCCTCCCCAATACCTTCAGCCTCACAACATTCCCCAATTGGGGTTGCCATAGTATCATTGCTTCCAGACGGTTGGGAGCAGTTGGGACTCTTGTGCGGTATACATATAAAAAAATTAAAAAAAAAACATTATACCCCAATGGATTCCTATGCGGCATTCACATAAAAGAATTATTCATATTATAAAGAGCCCCTTTTATAAGTACGCCAATAAAAAGATAATATTTCATTAGACCGAACTTAGATACTTTCATTTTTAAAAACCTGTCATCTTTTCAGTACTGTTTTCACAAGAATCACAGAAAATATTAAATGTAATATTTCTAAGACGTTTCACGTGAAAACACTGAATGTTTTATATACAGAACATTCTTCTCTATACAATCTACGACATTCGTACATACGAGTACCTCTCTACTTAATATGAATATACATCGGCACCTACCCATATGTCTTGTGTTATTTTTCCACACACATACTGAGACAAAATTTCGAACACATCTTTACTTAAAGTAGGGCAAGATGTGGAACAGCGCCTTAAATTTATTTTGAAGAAACTTGTTTCATAAAATGCAGTGCAGTGCCACGCAAAATGGAGTGAAATCTGAAATTTTATTACATTTCATATTTAATTATGACTCGTGTTTAGTATTTACTGTAATATTATCATTTTAATTTATGCATATTTTTTCTAAGAGTCGTTATTTTTTGTTTCATTGATTTTTATTTGTGGCAGCATTCTTATAATAGACATCATTTCTTAACCTTTGCCATGCTAAGATGCAAAATAAAATTTGCTTTGCCATGAGGGGTGATTCAGTTACCCCACGCATTTTGTCATTATATTGCCACTTAAAAAAAATTATTATTATTTTGTTGATGTTTTTCTTATCGCTTACACATTTAATGTCTTTCAATAAATAAAAAATACAAAATAATTATTTTTATTTAAAAACATGCATTAATCAATGAACGTTATCTACAACCGGCAGTAACAGAACTAAGAACATTTGTTACCTGCTAGCGGTCCGGCGACTGATTACATTACCCTTTGTATTATTCATCAGAAATATACTCAGTGCTAACAACGATGGTCTTTTTATCTAGTTTAAGTAACAATCCATACACGTCAAGATTTTCTCGATATATTTATTCTATCAATCCATCGAGTCCAAGATTTACAAACTTGGGCAGATTGAGGACTTGCAGAGACAAATCTTAAAATTCTAGCATTAAAGAACTGTGAAGTATTCAACAAAGATAACGGCTGATGTTCAGATGGTTCCATAGACAATAAAGGTACATTATTTGTATGTTAGAAATAAAAATAAATAAAACAAAGTAAAGGTATGCAATTTCCAACAATGTCACAGCTCAGCTTTAGAGTTTTTTTTTTGCTAACGTATTATCAAATCGTGCACATGGTGCACTTTCGATACAATTCACGTACAACTACAACTCATCGATTAAAGATGATAAAAAATCGTAGGTACAGGTTATTGTAAAAAAAACTAAGGTCAAAGTACGTTTTCAGTTCAAATTAGATTTTTTATAGCTGAATTTGTGGAATTGGCAAAAAAACAGTATATTTAATTTTAAATAAAAAAATGATTTAAAAGGTAATAATTATACATTTATGAAAGAAAAGAAAAACATTTATAAAAGGCATTTCGTAAGTTCGACTCATAAATATTTCAATAAAGGATTGTTAACGTAAAACCTCACCATTTTTTAAATAGTATAAAAAAACTAAAAAATTGAAATTTCTTACAAAAAATATTTGGGCGATTCATTGAAATGTCTCTGGCTAATGAATGACTTAATGGAATAGGTTACAAAAATAGTTTTAAATATGAAAATTAAAATATACGAAAGAAACTGTTCGTTTTTTTATTAAAAAAAATAATGTTTCTAGAAATTAACTTATTTTAATAGCAACTTTAAACACAATGATCAGAGAAAATATCTATTGATACTTTCAAAATACTATTCTGTAAAAAAAAAAAGTAAAAAAAAAAACATTAGTCGCTGCGCACACGGTCATCTAGTAAATACTCAAGGTTTGCAAGCTCCCACGGTTTACCACTGAACGCGCTTCAGCTGTAAATTGAGTACAAAATTTCTTCAAAAGATTAGTGTTCACTTTGTGGAGTCATTATTAATAAATTAATTAAAAGTTGCTTTATAATCACTACCTTATTAATATATACATGTCAACATGTTTCCTCATCAGGAATATACAGAATACTAGTAGTTAGTTACTAATAATTAGACGAGGAGAGCATCGCTTTCGAAAGATGTTGATATGTACTCGTATATCATTTATTGCAAATTGAGTATGTTTGTATAAATTATTTGTTAGGACAAAAAGTCAGATAGTCGCTGAATTCACAACGCACATATGGACTTCATTTCGTACTCGCTCTCGGGCAATATTACCTATTAAAACGGACGGGTGGATTTTTCAGCACGGAATTTGAATCACACGTTGTTCAGTGTGGTAAAAATTTAAGTAAAGTTTGTCTTATTTTCTCATCCTTTTATGGGAATTCACTGCTCAAACGCCTCAGAGAAAACCGCAGCTGTATATAGATTCATGTAATAATAAACACCTTCTGGATTAGAGCAAATGTTATTATTTTACACATTCGTCAGACGCCACATCTCCACACCACAAACCCATAAAATGTATTTACAAGATTTACCCAATAATGTTAAGTTTTCCGGGCCAGCCACAGTGACGCTACTAAAATCCACGGAACAGGAGCACATGAGAGTACAGAGATGTATGAAGAACAAACCAGAAGTATATGCTACTGCCTTATACCTTGCGTGTATGTGTATGTGAATAATAGTACTTATTTAAGCATATCTGTAAGTACGTTTGTCGTACAGGGTGTTTTTTTTATACCGAGATGTTTAATAATTAGAAATTATTTTATTTATATTTTATTCTCACTTTTAGGAGGTTGAACATTATCAAGGTGATGCAACAACACGGAACAAAAAAATAATGGTTGAATTAATATAAAATACCTTTACTTTACTTTTACGGTTCAAATTTTATACCCTGATGATGCTTGTGTTAAGCGAATTCGGTCAGTCTTAATAAAAAATAAATAAATTTCATGGTAATAGTTTTATTAATATGTCAAACAACAAAGTGACTGCTTTCTATCAAAATATGAAATAAACGACAAGAATAGATAAATAATAAACATAGAAAAATAGTAACGTTAGAATATACAAATTACAAACATAAACAAAAATTCAATGAGGGATGAAATTAAGTGAGTAAGTAAAATAATTAAAAATGCACAAAAAATATTATAAAATAATAACTAATAAATTTATATAAGAAATAAAATTTTAACAAAATTGAATTAAATTTAAAACGAAATCGAGGAAATAAAAAGGCACCAAAAAAAAAATGATTACCCCGTATTTCAATCACATTCAAACATCATTAGTATTCATAAAATGACGAATGAATGGCAGACATTAAAGAAAAAAAGTTTGTTTGTTTATAATGTCTGAACAAATAAATTTAATAGTTAAATACAGTCAAGTTTCTGTCTCAATTTTAGGTTATTTTTATAAATTATCTTAATTCTTGTTTATCTTATGTATAATGATCAAAAATGCAAGCTATTTGTCCCATTTCACAGGGAACTACATTCTATTTATTAGTAATAAATTTTTTTTTTTTTACATTAACTCCAGGCAGAAGGCCCTGAGGAAAATAATTTCTCTCAGGGAATATGTGGTCTTTGGGGATGTTGTTTGGAGTTTATTTTTTTTTTAATGAAAGGAAGTAGAGGAAGTTCTGGGCAAGAAAAGGGTATAAGGGGTGGGGTAGGAATCTGGGGGTGCTCAGGATGATGATCAGATGCTCAGGAGCGACGGACGTACGAATCCACCCCTCTCACTTCAGTACAAGATAAGAGAGAGTCCAGCTTGATAGGTCAAAGAGTCTCCTCATACCGGTCTCTCCCGAATTCGAAATGCTTTAAAAACAAGAATTAAAAAAATGACATCACATTACGTAAATGTTTTTTTTTTAAAATAAAATATATGGTGATAATCAGCTTTAAATGAAGCTCTGCGATTGCAGGGACATTTACATAACACCGGCAATAGCTGACTTATAAAACCAAATGAGGGGTCGAGGATAGAAAAAACATGTCACGAAATGACTAACTTCGGTCACTGCAGACTCCAGTTTCAGGAAGCCATTTACAAAAACCCTACCCTTCCTCCATAACAGTGGTGGCCACACTTTTTGTTCAAGGAGCGACTGGTGATAAAAAAAAAGTGGCGATCGACTGATATGGAATTAGAGTAAGTAGGTATATAATATATTGTATACATATACAAATAGCAATACAAAAAATATTATAATAAAGTATTTCACTAATAAAATTGTTAAAGATTAATTTATAAATATCTTACGAGCCCGAAGAAAAACGGTTTCTTTTTTCGGTTCGAATAAAAGCAGATTTGTTCTTCTATAAGTCTGTGCGATTCAACATCCGATATCGTCATGCAATTTAAGTAAATAATGAATTGAATGAACAGTGTGCGTTGCCCACTGACGGTAGATTTGCGATTTATGGGACAGGTTTGTAAGGAGTCTCGTGGTAGACTTATGAGTGGAAACGTTTAAAACATCTGCTACTATGTCAACTAAACTACTGAACATCAGTAGCAATTTGCAAGGAGCGGTGACCGTGGGTGAGATAGATAAAGTAAGAGAAGAGATAAGAACTAACGGATTTTAAGAGCGTCGTGTAGTTTTGACTCGTTTGAACAAGAAATAGTACAATATTGGTTCACGATCCACCAAAAATTCCTCGGCGATCGATCTGCACAACACGATCGACGAACTGGCCATCATTGCTCTATAAGAATAATTACCAACATTTAAATAGAATAATTACTTACTATTTACAAGCAGTTTGGGAGGCGAGTAAGGGTACTGCCGCCCCGGGAACCATTCAGTGGTTAACTAACACGTCTTCCATTTATAGGTCACACTACGTGGCACGGTGACACGCTACGTGTTGTAACGCATGGGTTCCCGGATTCATTGGGTGAGATTTATCCAGGTCCAGTTTTGTGTGGCGGGCCGGATCGGGAGTAACCGGTTGAGGGAGTAACTTTGACCTCTCAAGTCGGACTGTCTTGACCCATCGCTTTGCACCGCAATTAGAGACATGGAGAACATACTGAACCCCAAATTCCGATCCACTCCCCATACCTTTTATCTTCCTAGAACACTCTCTATCTTTTAAAAAGTTCTTCCCTTTCTTAAAAAGTTCCTCCATAGAGCATCCCTAAAGATGCTACAGGGAAAAAAAACAGAAA
The DNA here is from genome assembly GCA_022606495.2 of Halesus radiatus. NCBI lineage: Eukaryota > Metazoa > Arthropoda > Insecta > Trichoptera > Limnephilidae > Halesus > Halesus radiatus. The sequence continues at coordinate 43,473 of JAHDVE020012270.1, read as the reverse complement.
ACATCAGATATTGAGTCGTGCAATGTCAAGTATCAGAATAACATAAGAGTGGATATGGGATGATGTGTGAGTGTGAATGTGAATGAAGCAAGGAGTGTTTGCAAAGACGAAACGGCGTGATCTATAGTAAGTTACAAAATATATACGTCAAGTTCCACATTCATCTACGTATATTCAAATATTGAATGAAAGATATCCTACACTTTGACTCAAAGAAAAGATATTATTGGTCAAAATAAAGAAAAAAAAACGGCGCAGCCTGTTCAAGTTGTCTTATTATTCAGAGTTTTTCGACCTCGACCTAGTGTCAATAATAATTGATATTACACGTGGAGTCAATATTAATACAGGTTCGTTGATTCCGTACACGTGGCCATCGTACGTGTACTAGAAAAGACTAAAGCTGTCAAGCTGTCATTAGTATAGTTGTCTTCATGACACTATTGATTGTAGTACCATTTTTTTGATCACGTACTTACACTGAACATAAAACAGCTAGGAGTGTCAACTATTCCAATTTGATTTAAAACTGAAGTCCCCAATTTTCGTACATAATACCCCAAAAGTCCTAGGACTTAGAAAAACCTTCCTGTCACTCATCTCCTTCACTTCCCCACTCCCTTTAGCATTACAAAATGCCCTAATTGGGGTTATCATAGTCCCACTGGCTCCGGACAGTAGGGACTCTTGTGCTGTATTCAAATTATAAAAAAACGTTCCGTGTTTGATAATGTTCGGGGATACGGACACGCCCATAATAATCACAGAGTAAATAATACATAGAGATCGCATAAACGCAAGGGGAAGAAACCGAAATAAGGAGGCGAGTTAGGCGTGTCGCCAATTTAAATAAAACAGCAAATAAGTAAAAAGGATCGGTTTATTAACAAAAACTGTATTTAGTTTAACACTTTTATAAATGTTATTTAATTTGCTTACCGCTGTCAAAAACACGCGAAACAAACGTGGATGGCAGTGAACTAGGCTGGTGCCAAAATGAATGTCACATGACCTTTAGCTCCAGTCGTCGAAATGGTACGTTAAAGCATGTTTATCCATTCTGACCGTCAGTGCCCATAACACACTTGTATCGGTTTTCCCCTTCAGTGTTTACGTACCGTGTTTTTTTATGGTTTAGTCCAGCGATGTACTGATAACAAGGCCCTTCCTGACTTAGCAACGGAAATAAAACAGGTGTTACACGTGTTAAGGAAGTATCTGTTATTATCATCATCATCATAAAATTGTGATAGCTTTCAGGAAAATCCTCCACATACGGTTAATAGCCGAACGGTCTAAAGTTTCGGATTCCAACCAGCCCAAGTCCTCCATCATTGCACAGGAAACATTTTCCACTTATAATAGAGGTACAGCAGTTTAAAAAAAATCAAGTTATTCGTAACATGAGAATGCTTGTCTTCCTTGAAAAAATTCCTTGGGCTTAAGAGGAACGACTGCGCTGCCTGTTTCATATACGAGGCCAAAATACCCATCCAAACCAATGATGTTTATATTTAAAAGTTTAGTAAATATCTAGTACGCGTGAGAAGTTTTTGTTTTAAATTATGAAGTATAGGCGATGGAAAAAAAAATTCATAATTTTAGAGGCAACTTAGAAAATTATTTGCGGGTTTATTATATTTATTTTTTTTAAAATCATATTTGCTATGTAAATATGATTACATAAAGAAAAATATAAAAACAAAATTTTTTTTTTGGGACTTATGTACGGAAAATTTATGTTCTAACGTAAATTGGTCCTTTTTAATTTAATTTAAAGTCCACCCATAATGTTTATTTTAATATTCAAAAAAAATATATATTTTATATTTCATTTTTATTTTCAAAGGAGACGGGATAAAAACTTTTTTTTAAAATCATCGTTAGCCCCCAAATAATTGTTAACGGCACCTCTAAAATCGCGAAAAATCTATTCTTTAATGGCCTACATTTCATAATATAAAACAAAAATAAATAAATTACTTCTAATCCCTACTAGATATTTACTATACTTTTTGGTGAAAAAAAAGATCATTAGGTTTAGGTGAGTATTTTGCCTCAAATCTAAAATTAAGTTTTTTATATAACATATTCTGATTACACATCGATGACAATACATTTTTAAAGGATTTTGTGGATTAATTTTTTAAATTTTATTTATTTATTTTATTTTTTAAATTAATTTAATAAATTTTTTTTTAAACACTAATTTTTTATTTAAATAATCCTTTTAGTTTCCTTTTTTAAAATTTAATACCTCCCTAATTGTGAAATTCTCGTGTTCAAGGAAGGAGTACTAATATTGACTGTTACATATTTGAAAATTTCTACAGTACTACCATGAACTTGATGTTCTGGTGTCTATACACTAATTTAAAAAAAAATTAAAAAATAGTTTTTAAAATGAAAAATTATAAATTTAAATTATCAAAATATTATTAAAAATTATAGTCGTATGAAACATGTAGTTTATTATTACTTCCTTTACACATGTAGTTTATTAAAAAAATTAGAATTTTAATCAGTTTTACGAGAAATTTGAGGTTTTTGGCAAAGGTACTTTACAAACGTCTCAATAATACTAATTCGGTTCATTTAATAGCATTTTTAGGCGACAAATGACTCATTTATAATGTTTAAAGTTAATACTTACACAATATTGAGCTTTTTGTTGTTGTTATAAGTTAGATGTCTTAAGCCTAAATGATAAAGAATTTTCCTTAAAACGAATCAGAACAGGCCTCCTTCAGTACAGAATTTTCAAAGCATAAAAAAACATTTCAGAAATATATCTGTACCTCAGAGCTTAAAGCTCAGAAGTAAAAAAAAACTACGAAATTCAGATAATAATGACAATATCAATTTATTTTCTGGAGTCCATCGATATATCATATCTAAAAAAGCCTAGTTTAAAACATCAGTAGTCCAGTAATACTTTAAAGAAAAGTAAAAAATTCAAATCTCTCTACTCTACAATTTAGCAAATGTGACTTCCGGACTTTCAGCATCAAGGTGCAAGGAATAAACATTTAGAAAAAAACCATAACTGTAATTTCGTTCGCATCTCTTTTCACGGTACAATATACTTTCAGTATCACCCTAGTGACAGACCAATATTCAGATTATTTCCACCACACTTTATTCAGCCTCATCACATTTCACAAATGTGGAATTCTTGGACAGCATCACAGAAAAAATATTTAAAAAGTTTATACTTTCAATGGAGACTTCAAAGGATAATTGAAGATACAGAGGAGGTTCTCGGAAACACGTTTTGAGGCACAGTGTAAAAGAGTTAAGCAGCCTGTATCCGCCCCGGCACAAGTGCCCCACCCCCTTTCGAAAAGCGCAAACATATAGCGATATTTATTATATTTATGCCTCGTGCCGAACCCAAAGTATGGAAAAATAAACATTCCGCTCCGGGCTAAAGATAGACGAACCCGCGCCGGTGCCGTGGGGCCGCCCATGCCACACGCCACTGCCTCCTCACCACCTAGCTACCGTAAAAAGTCAAATAAAATATCAAACCGAAGATTTCAAATACGTTAGATTGGAACAAAATCATATTTTATCGAATAAAGCATTCAATTTGTGACTTGACATTAGACTTAAATTTTTAAAATCTTATTTGACATCATATTAAATAAAACAAACACTTTGTTATCAACCACTAACTTATCGTATTTTTACCCCTGCCGACTTCGCTTAGATCAAGCTTCGTCAGGGCAAATATAATAACTAAAGAATAATACAGAGTTACCGTATACGCGCCCTTGAGGTGATTTTTCACAAAAACGGCGCTATAAAAATCATCCGATTATTATTATTATTATTTTTATATGTATATATATATATATATATATACGTACAGAAAACAATATATGAAGAGAGACTAAACACTCGTATTACTAGAAATGCCAAGAAAGATTTACTCCAAATTCCTGTAATTCATGCTACTTTCGGGCAACGGAATTTTAAGTACTTTGAAATAAGAATTTACAACATTCTTCCGGTTATCATAAAAAAATCTGATTCACAAAAAATATTCAAACACAATGTAAAAAAATTGTATTAAAAGTAATGATAGGGCATTTACCGGTGCACTCACCCAAATTCGAAATTATCGATTCAACAATTTAGGAAGCATATCTTAATATAAGTGTATATTCATAGGTATTTTAAAATTGCAAAATTACTGCCTCAACACAGGCTAGCCTATTGAGGCGGGTCATGTGAAACTTCAACTATAACTGTTATTATATTATTTTCTATGTTACTTTATAAACCACTGTACACTTACATTATTATATTATACATAACAAAAGAGAGGAAAAATAATTAAATATTAGAAGGAGACAACAATTGACGAGTAATTCCGTGATACAAAATTATATTTCTGCACATTAATAACCCTATATACAATACAAATAGACTAGAGCACACTTACAATACTCGTCTCAATTTTAATGAAGGATTAATGGTTCCTAAGCATACAAATAAATATGGACAAAGTACTTTAGATCACACGATTCCTAGCTGTATAAATATGTTACCTGCTGAATTTAAAAATTATATTAAACTAAAACAGTTAACAAATGACTTGGCTAGCTGAAAGAAAATATTTGTATTAGATAATTTCGAAATATTACTTATGTACGATTTATCTTGTTATTTATGTTTTATTTTTATAGATATATCTAGAAATATTTTTTAATAAATTATTATGAAATATTTATGTTTTAAAGATATTAGTTTGTTACATATGTTTTTTTAATTTTATATAGACCTTAACTGTAAATTTTATTCATTTTAAGGTTTCTATATACTCGTATAAACTGACAATATTTGAAAATCTCCTACTGCTGTCACAGTAAGCGGAAGATGTCTCTTGTGTCGTGATGGAGGACTTAGCCAGCCGAGTATTTAAACTCACGACGCCTGAGTGAGACCCAGACGCGATGTCAACTCTGCCACTGATCGGTCTAAGAAAGGAACGCTTAGATGGCATTCAGAATGAACGATGAAAGGAGTGTAAGGAGAATATGTGACGCAAATGCGAATGGAAGAAGAAGCCGGGGACGCCCAAGGAAGATATGACATGATCAAGAGAATTAAATACTTGAGTCGGGCCATGTCAGAAGTCAGAATAACAGAAGAGAATGTATGAAACAATCTATGAATGTGAATAAAGCAAGAAGTGTATGCCAAGATCGAGTTTACGGCTGTCCGTTCTCTTTGCCTACCGCTGTGGAGAACCGGCGTAATTGTTAGTTAGTCAAATTGCTTTGCAAGAATTTATAATTGGATGAACTTCAGAATAGCCAAGAGTTTATTGAATGAACTTCAGAATAGCCAATAGTTTATTGAATGAACTTCAGAATAGCCAAGTAGTTTATTGGATGAACTTCAGAATAGCCAAGTAGTTTATTGGATGAACTTCAGAATAGCCAAGTAGTTTATTGGATGAACTTCAGAATAGCCAAGTAGATTATTGGATGAACTTCAGAATAGCCAAGTAGTATATTGGATGAACTTCAGAATAGCCAAGTAGTTTATTGGATGAACTTCAGAATAGTAGTTTATTCATACCCGTGTTAAGGGATGAAGGGATCAGGAGAGCGCCGTGTTTCTTCCACCAGAATTTTAATGGGAGATGTTCACGGGTCTTTGATAATTTTTAAATTCGAGGATTGTGAGTATCTACCGCCCAAAAATATCTAAAAAACAGCGCAGCATCTAAAAAACAACGCTCCGAGAACGATGAGCGTTTTAAGTGCCTGTCGTTGGAATCTCTGGAATTTAAGATATTGGATTGCTGTTTTCATTATTTTGAATTTTCGTCGGTCAAACGTTCTATTTTGTTGGATGTGAGATTTGTGAGACCCATGTTGTAGGATGGAGGAAACACAGAGGCCGGTAGATCATTTCACAGCCGAGCTGTTGAACACAAGAACGAGTCGTAAAAGCGACCCGTTCTCATGTGACAGATGTGAACCGTGTGCAAATGATGGGCGCGCGTTTGGCGTATTTCCCGACTATGCACCAGTGCCGATAGGATCAATGACGCTAGCTTCTCAGAGCATCTTCCATTAAAATACCGGTAGAACAACGACAGCATTTCCATCTGACGATCCAAAGATTGCAGGCCGTTTGTTAAGATAGGCGAATCCTTCAAACGGACCCCTCGTTTCTGCACAGTATCAAGGATTTTTTTTTCAGATATTTTGTGGCTTCCGACCAGAGGTGGCTGCCAAATTCTACAGTGGGGCGCATTTGCGATTTGTACAGGGTCAGCAGTTGTGTACTATTAAAGTATCTGCGGGCTCTGTACAATACGCCCAGCTTCTGAGAGGCTAACTTAAGGTTACACCAAGCATATCGAAGAGGGCTTGTTGAGAAGATTGCTTCCATTAAAGGAGACTAGATTGTCATTTCGATCCCTTTTAGACGTAATCTGAAATGTTATACGTTAACTGAAGGGATGAGTTGCAATCTTTGGAACATAATCGTTACACAGAAATTATTGGAATTCTTATAAAGTTATCTCATTATTTTTGAAAGATCATATTAATAATATTTAAATGCGGAATAAACATCGAACAATTCGCCGAAAATAATGAAAGAGCGAGGTTAACTTCGCGGATTTCGCTGCTCAATATTGTAAGTTATGAATCTTTAGACTGTTGAGGTTTAATTATAGTGAGATTCTCAAAGGACCAATTCTCCAAAATTATGTCATCAATATCGATAATTATCGGTAATAAAATTCCTACTTTCGTAATCTCGATGAACAGTATATTCAATATATATATATAATTTAAGCTCGTGGAGCATGATACAAGAAAGATCAAATGGGACAAAGGTATGGACAGGAACTCACCTCGTTACAGATCCATTACTCTCGCGAATCTCCCGTATAATCACTTCAATTGTCATTAGTATCCCGTTATAGTTTTTATTTATCTTCCGACACTTCGTTATATAGATTATTGAAATATTACCCCCACTTGATCAGATATTTAAATAGCAACAGAGTTTCGGCAGGTAGTTATCTAGGGTTAGGAAGGGATTGAGATAAAATATCTATCGCTACTAAGCAAGTACCTACATGTTTCCCTTATCATATGGGGTGGACCACATATCGAAAGACTTTTTGTTGCCAGAGAAGGGCGCATCTGGTGTTCTATATTCCTTTTAAGATCTGGACCAAAAATAATAATCTAAAAAAACAGCATAATTGACGCGAAACTGCCATGTATCTTTTTAGGTTAGGATTTTGCAGTTCAGACGGTGGCACACGTGTTCAAATTCACGGAATATCATATTATAACTTAAGGTGTAATGGCCCCTCTACACGATGGCGACGTTCAGTTCTACTTTCAACGTTCTTCCGGATGGACGTGCTGCTACGGCAATATATTTGGTTAAAAAACGTGATGATTACTTTTTATATTAGGCAATATATTAAAATATATAATATATTTTAGTATATTAGGCAATGACATTAAAAACAAATGATATGTAAATGTAATTTTATGATATTATGTGCTACCTAATATCATAAATTTAATTTCGGATATTCAGGAAATGCAATATTTTTTTATAATTTGTTGTTATTGTTTTGTTTTTCCTCTCTTCCAATAACTCTAGCCCAATAAAAATAGGATATGTATACGGACATATTTCTTTAAAAATACTTATTTACTTAATTTAAATACAATATTTGGAGAGCCATAATTTACAAAAATACCTATTTAGCGTTTATTTTTGTATTTGGGATTTCATATACATTCATCAAAGGAATAATTCGATGAATTTTCCAGTTTCATCACATGTCTAAACTACTGCAATTACGTTGAAAAGTGTTTCGAAGCCACGTAAATATTACTAACGTCATCTCCAGAGCACGTTCAAGCGAACACTGAACAGTTCGCCACGTGTAGTGGGCGCCACTATCACCATCCTTTGATGTGTGTACGAAAAACCGATAACAAGGCCGTTTCGTCCCATCACAAGCGCCATCACAGGCCATCATGTAGAGGGCCAGCTGCCCTCTACATGATGGCCTATTCCCACTATGCCCACTACACGATGGGCCATCCGTAGTGGGCCAGCTGATGGGCCATCATCGGCCATCATGTAGAGGGTTCCATCAGAAAAATGTTCTCCTGGTAATAATAGTATGTACGTGTGTACTTAAAATAAGGCCTGTCATTTATTGGTACTTTTAATAAGGTTTTATTTATTTTTATAAATGGAAATCATCAGTTAATTATATTATAATATGTCAAATATATGGGTAATCAAAATTCCACAGTTCTTACAAGCAACCATTTTGAAGAGATCCGATCAGTCTAATCTTTGCAAAAAAGGTGGTCAATTACTGTCTGATGCATTTTGATGGGAGCACTCTCCCCAATAAAGACCCCATTGCGATGCTTGGGGTAAACACTTCAGACCAGCTCAAGTATTGGGGTTCTATAGAAGCCCGAGTAAATCTGACTTGCAAGAAACTCGACGTCTTGTATAGGGCTGGCAGATTCTTGAATAGTGACCAATTTCTAATCGTATACAAATCATAAGTACGTCTAAGAGTTGAATTTGGAAGTCACCTCTCTGCTGGACTACTTGATAAACCTGCTCGATTCTCTGCAAAGCATGGCGGTTCATTTGAGTGAAAATCTATTGGTAACAGAGAGGCTGCCATCTCTATTTCACAGACTCAATGTAGGTATGTCTGTTCTACAGATATTTCAATGGTTGTTCTCGTCCGCACCGGTGCACGTGCGTGAAACTCGACGGACACGATTTGATGTTGGCATCGTGAGAACGGGTCGTTTTTGTATAAATCAGCTGTAATGTGGAACGAGCTACCGGCATCTGTCATTCCATCTACATTTAATCCGGGCTTCCTCAAGGCCCGCAATAACAAATTCCCCCCTACAGTCCCGGGTTTGGGTCCCAGCTGCTACCGTTATCTTTTTCTTTTCTATGTCTTTTCGGCTTCATATTTTATTCCGAGAGATGTTAATATTATCTTGGTTAATTATTCAAAATATATTATAAAGAGATTTATAAGCTTCAATAAGTTATTATAAAAAAAATGTTGAAATTGTTTCTAAATTTTAAAAAATATTTTGTGAACACGATCTATCCTTATCCTACTATAATAAGATATTTTAAATATTTGTCTTTATAATTTGTTTTCATAAAATATTTAAAACCCCCTAAATAAATATAAAATATTTTTTTAAAATATCACTGGAACCCTTGAAATTATAGTCCGGGAAGAGGCAAAACAGGCGAGATGATTTTAGTTCCAACTGAAACTGTCCGAAGTCAGTTAGCAGGTAAGCATTCCCGATTTGGGGAAAGTTGTCAACCTGAAGGAAAAAAAATAAGGTTGCGACGAATGACATGGAAAAGTTATGATTGCGAATAGTAATATGAAATCATACTGTATAAAAGACTATTGATCTTGTAGAACCTATCCAATGTTTTTATTAAATTAATATTTTGTAAATGAAATTTTCAGCACGCCAACTCCCAGTGAGAATATCATTATTTGATATTTTGTTGTAAAAAAAAGAAGATAATATAACCATATTATTGTTATAATTGCATTGTTTAAAACCGCCCTATGCCTATGAACGTACGTGATACGCAAACTCTGATTGTACTATTCTGCGCTATCCCGTATCACGTACGCGCTTCAGAAAAATAATATATCTCATAACTACAAACCGTAATGACCACGCGCGCGTCCCAACAATACGGGACATCAAGTCTAAACGAGTAGTTCTTCAAGGACAGGCGAAGAGTGCGGTCGCTTGTTTGACAAAATATTATCAGGTATGAGTATGACTAACATTGTATTCATAATCTAGAACAAAAAAGTGATAATTTTTTGCCTATATTTCAGAAAATTACCTAAAGGTAGGGCGATTAAAACCAAAAATATAATACAAAAAATTATAAATTATTATCCCGAAGAGGGGAGCTTCGCTCCTGAAACATGTACACATGTACATATTAAATACTGTGGTTTTAAACAAATAATTATTAAATTAAGTAGGTAAATTGTTTATCCCGAAGAGGGGAGCTTTGCTCCTGAAACATGTAGATATGTTCATATTAAATACTGTGGTTTTAAACAAATTAATTATTAAATAAAGTCGGTAAATTGTTTATCCTGAAGAGGGGAGCTTTGCTCCTGAAACTTGTATATATATACATATTAAATGCTGTGGTTTTAAACAAATTAATTATTAAATTGAGTAGATAAATTGTTTATCCTGAAGAGGGGAGCTTTGCTCCTGAAACTTGTAGATATTTACATATTAAATACAGTGGTTTTAAACGAAGTAATTATTGTTAATTTATTAAATATGACTCCACAAAGTTATTTTAAATCATTTGAAGAAATTTTGTTTTAATATTAAATCGCCCCTCCCTTACCGTTTACAATTTTTTTTATAATTTTAATTTCCCAGCGGTAAATACTGGAAGGTTTCTCTTCCTGTAATAAGCGATAATATCGAAAAAAACATGTAAAATTAAGTATATTTTTCAACCAACCCTTAATATCAACAGATTGACATTATAACTAACAATTTTTATATTTTTATGTACAATATTTTCGTATTCATAATATCCACAGTTGCATAGTCGCCGACTGCACAGATAAGTATGTAGATATTTAAATTCGTTCCTTGCGCTAAACTATATTACCTTAAAGTAGTTTCTTACCTCCGTAATAGTATAACTAAATACTTACATCAAATTTTAGAATATAAAATTTCAAATTTAAAATCCCAACGAAAGAGTGCCCGTTAAAAAGTGTCATAAATAACGGTAATAAAATGCCGGGAGAAAAAACGTATAAAGAGTATTATATGTTTTATGGTACAAGCAGTGATGGAAAAAATCAAGAGGATGTGTTATAATCTTGATTATTGGCCTATATTGTTACTCTAAGTTATTGGCGTTCTATGTGACAGAGTGGTACGATCGTGGCTATGGATCCAGAGGGAGAAGCCTCAAAACCCGGTCTTGGCAAATAAAGAAGGATTAAAAAAGAGGAATTCTTAACCTCTTCTTAATAAACCCCCTCCCTAAGTTTTTTGCCTTATTATTTAGATTTTTAGGAACCACAGTGTTATTTTTTATTAGTAAGAAAAAATACCCGATACCAAAAAATGCTTTATTTAAAAAAAAATCATGTACAGTGGAACATATTAACAAATTATTGTTTATTGAGTTTAATTATTAAAATTCACAGTGTTTCGGTTTTTGGCGTTCATTGCGTTTCATTTTTTAGTGTTTGTTTTGTGTCTGTGATTGTGCTAAAAGAGGAACAATACTTAAATATGTAGGTATCTTTTCACTACCTGATGCTTAACCTAAAAAGAGTTTTTGTTTAAGTTATGCACGGTGAGTGGAAACTTCCCTCCACCCCACTACAATGGCTCCTTGTCCTCTCCAATATCGCAACGCTCTTTGCAAGACGAAAGACAGCAACCTCTAGGGATACAAAAAAGCCGTGAAAATTAACAGTCCACTTCAAGATGACCTTGCAAACCTCCCTGCCAGTCCCCTGACATATACTGCTTCTATTGCGATACTCCCCTGAAGAGTCATGGCGAACTCAGTGGCAGACCTCGGACGTGAAAAACAAGCACCTTCTTTGCAGACCGTACTATTAAACTGCCAGGGTTCTCTCTCCCTCGGAAGACGTGGACCACATTAAACCGCATCCGGTGCAGTCACCGCCGCTGTGCGTATATGATGAATACATGGGGCTTAAAGGATTCCAAACTTTGTGAATGTGGACGTATTCAAATAACAGAACACATCGTAAAAGAACGTCCTCTTCATCAGTTTACCTATGGCACATCTGTGCTCAACCAAGTGACTCCCAAAGTCGTCGACTGGCTGAACAACCTCAGCATCTCACTATGACATCTAACAACTCTCCTCTGCCATACGAAGAAGATTCAAATAGTTATCAATATATTTGTTTTCTAATTTTAATAATGCTTTATGTTTATCATCTGTTATTCAAAATTTTACTAACTATTAAAATAATGATTTTAAAAAGGGGCTATGATTGGACCCTGTTTCAAAAATGATTTGATCCGACCATAGCACCCGAGTAGTTCAAATAAGATGACAGTGGTTTGAATAAGGAATCACAAAAAAAAATCTAAAATTCTGTGACTTATTCTCTTATTGTATGAATGAAGTATTGTATGATTTATTAGATCCTTGGGGAACACCGAAGTAAATAAAATGGGAGCATATGTGAAGCTATTTAATACTACCAGTTGACTCCTGTAAGAAATGTCCGATTCTAGCCACCTTTAAATAATAAAACAGAATACGTGGTATTATTGTTAACCATAATGAGGTTTAAAAAAATCGTTGATGTTTGATCTGTCTTGGCTGGAGTTTCAAATATTGTTATCTAATTTAAATTTTGCATTATTTGTGTTCTGTCTAATGGCCAGTGGAAGTACATTGTTTAGTTTCGTTGCAAATAATCTAAAATATCTTTGACCAAATTTTGATTTAGCAAAACGGATATGTAACGATCTAGTATCGCGAACAGTTTGAACATTGTTAATTGTTAAAAATTTATTAAAATTTAGTAGAAAAACTAAAATTATACGAGAAATATAAACGGAATTTCTGCATTACAAGCATCATGGCACCTAGCATGGTCTACTTCTGAAAAAAATAGTTTATTCTGTATCGAGGTTTTCATCCATTTAAATAGATTTCGAAGTATTTTCAAAGCATTAAGACCTGATACTCCGAAAGCTCAATCTCTGAAATTGAATCCCCCAACCTTCTGATAGCTGAAGATACTGCTGATCTAAGAGATATTTGTTATGAATTTATATTTTCTCATATATACACATCTAAAGAGTTGGAGCTCCTTCATTAATTAGTGCGAGTAGGTATACCAATCTGAAAACCTTTGAATTAATCAATTGAGGATATTTTGGCCAATGCAATGATAATTTCTAAGTTACTCTGAAATAATGGTATACACTATAACATTACGTGGATACTTCGGTGAGGATTGTTACATTTTTTGTAAATGCTTTCTTTCAAGTATTCTAAGTAACTAATTAACCATCACGCCTTTTTTTCCGCAGGGGTAGGCAGATAAGACAGATCACCAAACAACTCGATCTTGGCATTCCTTGCTTCATTCACATACTTACATCGACTCATTCATACACTTCTGATATTCTGACTCTTGACATTGCCCGACTCAAGTATTTGGTTCACTTGATCGTACCATGTCTTCTTCGGATGTTTCCGACTTCTTCTTCTATTCAAATTTGCGTCATATATTCTCCTTTCACTCCTTTCTTCGTCCATTCGCTTTACATGTCCAAACCATCTAAGCGTCCCTTTTTTATCGTAATCATTACGCTAAAATCAACCTTGCATTCTTTGCGAAAAACAAAAATTTTCAGAGGTTAACCACACATACGCCTCAAGGATATTATTTCTACAGCATTCAGTCTACTTTCATCCTTCCTCTACCAGTTCCATGCCTCACTGCCATACATTAGGGCTGGTATCAGCACTCCATTGTAGACTGGTAGCTTCGCTTCTTTGGACAACTTTTTGCTTGCGCCACCCGCGCTCAGTTCTCCGTTAATGGAGTTTCTTGCATTCACCCTTATTTTGATATACCTATCAGTCTTTCCATCTCTCGTAGACATACTTCCCAAATATACAAACTCATCGACCTGCTCCAAGTATTCATCATTCACAACTATATTGCACAGTGTTTTCGTAATCTCTCTTTCAAACACCATGACTTTAGACTTACCTTCATTCATCATTCGCTCTTTCTTCATAAATACTTCGTTCATCCTAGATACGAGTGACTTTCGATCTTCCATATATGGTTTTACCATACATACCCTTCGGGAAATATTATTAATACAGAAATTCAGTCTATTTTCATCCTTCCCCTGTCAGTTCCATGGCTCACTGGAATACATAACTTTCAAAAAGTGTTCCCGAAGTCATCTTAAGTATTCTGATAACTGATGATCTTGCTTATTGAAAAGTTGGCCGAGATAAGTAAAATTAAAAGGTAAGATTGTCACATCTACCATCTCTGAATGTATCCATGCGCTAAATAATCCTAGAAGTTTATGGTTCCTAGCAGCGATTCGAGCGCCAGTCTAGCTGTGTGAAACTACGAATATTACGGGCGCTCACTGCCATTTTATATGCCTGACCCGGACAACGAAGAAAGCCTTGGAAAACACTAGCGGCGGGGATGCACGAAGACTACGGGAGATTTACGAAGGGAGCAAAGACGGCTGACGGAAATATGAAGCAAAAATTAAATAAAAATAAATCGCACTTGACGCCCATACCGTAAAACTTAAATTGGCTCATTATTTATGAAAATTTAGAAAAGATAATTAAAAAAAATTTTCTCTCACGATATGATTTTATAATTTCTTCAAAAGACGCCACAAAGTGAATACTTTTTGGCGTCATTATTAATAAATGAAATTAAAATTATTTTGTGTTCCCCCACTTTATTAATATGTACATATTAATAAACGATTGCAATTATTTTTATACAGCAAAGACTTCTAAAAATTTCAGTATTAGAGTTAAGAAACACTTAAGGCATTTATATAATAACAATTATTCTGAATTTGGAAAACATATTTTAGAAACCAATCATTCCTTTGATATAAATAATGGTTTAAAAAATTTACATACAAATACAACCGGTTTACAATTAGACAAATTTTAAATTTTAGAAATTATAAAAACCGTTAATACTGAATTAAATTTAATTAATAATAAAAAAAATCGTGTTCTATATTTGTCACTTGTCTATACTTGACATTATTATTTTTTAGTATTCCGTATTTTTCTGAAGAAAGCTTGGCTTTCGAAACATGTAGATATGTGTATATTAATAACATGTTGAATACAAAATAATTTTTAATTAATTTGATAATATTTTAGCTAGCTTGATAATTATGTGTGCACACGTACCTTTATAATTATTCATCTCCTCGGGTACCTACCCCTCCTTTGCGTATTTGTGCACAATATAACCCACCATTTCACGATATCGACATACTTCACAAATACCCTTTCAAAATATAGAACCAAAATAATACGTTCGACCAGAAATTGATGCACGAGTACAAAGTGTATCGTGGGCATCTCCTGTCCCGATCCTTCCTCTTCCTTTCTCCCTTCCTTCTTATTTTTTGTTTTACCTTGTTAGCTTCATAAATAAAAAATCTGTATTTAACCACTGTTAGCACAAGAAACTTTGTTGGCTTACCTTTTGTTAAACTTCCTTTGTACCTATATTTGCATTGAAAGCGGATTGTTTTTTACAAATAAACAAATAATTTATAACGGTTTGCCAAAAAAAAAATAACCCCTAAACTAATGTTTTTTTTACACATTGGTAAAAATCAATTTGCTTGAAAAACTAAGATTACATTTAATAAAACGACCGTATTAAATATCATATAATACCAAAAAATACAACCGTGAAACAAATAATCGTTTAAATTGTTATGGAGAGTGAGGTAAGCATATTATTGAATTACCGTTAAAGTGTATTAATGCTGTTATGTTTGGATAACATATTTATTTTATCAGTTTCTCTCCACTCCACGCCACTGCATGGCAGTTTTACCAATACGGACGCAAAACTTTTATGTTTTTCCATATAACTCAAAATATATTTTATTTGCTAGTAACTCGGGCGACGTGGGATCGCATGGGAGGAGAGGAAAGGAGACAACACAAACATCAATATAGTTGGGAGAAATAATCATATATATGGTGTCGCTTTATTGACTTTATTATACTGTCCTCTGACGTCACTACAGGTACCTACCCACATTACCTACAACTAAGGTTATATTTTATCCACGGTAAATACTTGAAATAGGCATATTCGTAGTAGTGAATGGATTCAGTCTGATTCGCCTTGTCTTGTGAACTTATTAATTCTTTCAATTCTTAAAAAAACATGTAATAATAAAAAATACATCATAAATGAATGAAAACGCTAGATATTTTCACATTGTAAATTGCGCTTGTGTTGGAAATATATTTAAAAATAAAATAAACACGAAAATCACTATCTTTTGAGTGAAACATAGATGCACCCTTCCGATTAGAAATTCCTTCGGAAATTCCCATTCAACTGGTGCAAGAGACGGCTTGGTCAATGCGGAATCGCAGCGGGCATTAAGAAATGAATTAGGAACTTCTGACTAGTGTCTCGCAGTAGTGACTTGACTAACTAACGCTTTGGTGACATATTCTGGACAGACTCGTAGATATCGACGGACCAGAGATATAGTGAATACGATGTCGCAACTGAATACGAAATACATTTAATTAGGGTATACAGACTGCGAAGGCTGAAATGCGCTGATCGGAATTATTGACTGGATAATTAGAGGGGTTTGTCGCTACAGACTAGTGCGGATGATGGCGTGCGGGTTTTTATAGATTGCGATGCGGGATTCTATATGTTAGAAGGAGTCCTGCACACTCTACAATATCTCCGGCATCTTTGACGCTCATAGTTTCCGCGTCGTAATTATGGTGCGGCGCGTTAAATAATCGTAGGGTTGCAAGACATAAGCTAAGGAATAAAGAATTAATTCTGTCTTAAATTGAGTGGCAGATCGGGTGTGTCATGAGATTGAATTTATTCATTCAATTTCACCAATGTTCAGTATATACTAAGTGCCTTATTTCCCTTCGATATCCTAAATGCAAATTACAGCACACTCTACCGTGACGTTAATAATCATTGTAAGAAACATGTTCCATTACGAAATCGATGTTTTGTTTTGATTATTGTTAAATTTAAAGGTTATTTAACTAACTAAAAACTAACAAACCATCAAGCAGAGGTAGGCAGACAGGATGGACCGCCACACAACTTTGTCTCGGCATTCACTCCTTGCTTCATTCACATTCATATATCGTCTCATACATACTTTTCTGTTATTCTGACTCCTGATATGACTCGACTCAAATATTTAATAATAATAATATGATTATTTACATACCGCCGTTTTTGTGAAAAATCGTCTTAACGGCGCTGTCTAAATATTGCTCGTTAGGGTTTATCTTATTATGTACAAACGGATACAGAAACGTATTCCAGATTAACACGTTATATTATAAAGTTTTAGATTTGAAATATACGATTTAGCACGCACCGGACACAATATCAGAAAAAAATGCACATCGCATGATACTGCAGTTACTATTTTGATTCATTTGATCGTGCCATGTCTTCCTCGAACATCCCCAACGTCTTCTACTGTTAATTTCGGTGTCATGTTTTCTCCTTACACTCCTTCGTTCATCCGCTTTACATGCCCAAACCATCTAATCTTCCCATTCTTCATCTTACTCATAACGGTTACTTAATCAGCCTTCCACTCTTTTCGAAACTTTATATTTTCACACCGCCATAAAAAAAAAGTGTCAATTACAGTAAAATAAAAAATAAATCAAAAAAACACAATCAAACATATTAAATTGTCCTGATTAATCCTTATTTCAATCTTATTGATAAATATTGTTCTGAATAGTTGAAATATATTAATGCTTCTTCAATTAATGCAAAATCACTTTGTGGCATCAATTAAAATTATTATTTATTTTATCATTGTAGAAAATAATATTAACATAACCTAAATGAGGAAAAAACGACAGAAAATAAAAAGATTTCAGTCGCATGTGGGACTTGGACCCAGGACCTCTGCCTATCCGGGGCAACCGCTTAACCAACTTAGCTAATGGGACCAGTTCAATTTATGTCATCTTCATCGATATCATATCTCAATTTCAAGATTTGTTTTTATTATTCTAATATTATTTTAATATTATTTTCTACAATGATCAAATATTAAAATGAGGTTTTTAAAACTCAATAAAAATAATGAATAATTAAAAATTGAATCAATTATTATGTTTTAATAAAATAAAGTTATCATTATTACAATAATTTAATTATTTCTTTTTTATACATAAAACTTTTTTTTCATGTTTATAATGTGTAAAATATTTTTTAATCATTCAGTATTAATACATTTTAATAGCAAGGGCGTCTTGTATAAGGCTAGCAGATTCTTCAATTGTGATCAACTGTTAATCTTATACAAATATCTAGTAGGTCCAAAATTGAATGTGGAAGTCAGAAGCCCGAGTAAATCTGGCTTCCAAGAAACTGGGCATCTTGTGCAGGGTTAGCAGATTCTTCAATAGTAACCAGTTGATGACCCATTACGAATCGTTTCAACGGTTCAATTTGGATGTCACTTCTGGGCTGGAGCACCCAAATACTTGTTAAACTTGCTTGATTCTGTGCCAAGGAGGGTGGTTCGTATGATTGACAATCCGTTGTTAACGGAACGACTGTCATCTCAAATGCACAGATGCAATGTAGGTATGCTGAGTCTGTTCTACGGATATTTAAATGGAGCCTGCTCAAAGGAGCTAATCTGGCTTTCAAGAAACTATATATATATGACTCGCAGATTCTTCAATAGTGACCAACTGCTAATCCTATTCAAATCACAAGTACGTCCAACAGTTGATTTTGGAAGTCACCTCTGGGCTGGAGATATATCAATGGAGCCTGTTAGACGGATACGAGTGAAAAATTTGTTTATTGTTGATGTCAGATTAATGAGAACGGGTCGTTTCGCCGACTCGTTTTTGTGTAAATCGGCTCTTATGTGGAACGTACAACCAGCGTCTGTCTTTCCTCCTACTTTTAATCCGGGCCTCTTCAAGATCCGCATTAACAAATCCCGTCCTACAGCCCCTCCTCAACCGACTCAAAACGTTGCCCAACGGGTTAGCAATATGGTTAGCATGTATGTGCTCTGTACACAGACAGGCGCTATTGTGAGGTGTCACATAAACGAAAAAAAATCTTATTTAAAAGCTCTGTGTAACCATATAAAAAAAAATTACAAAAATTATCATTTGAGATATTTTTGCTGACGCCCCCGGTTATGTACACACGCACATGTTGTAAACACTTATTTAATAACCACTAGAGGAATTTACATAAATAATCTTTTTTAGTATTTATTTTTCGTTCATATTTTGTCCACGTTTTTAATACATAAATGAAATTGAAATATTATAAAGGTTTAGTTAAAAAGTCGACGCTGCCATCTCGCGGAGACTAAATAAAGCTGGAAAAACACAACAGATTCAACCTTTCTAATAATAACATTGTGTGTGGAATATATCGGTAAGCAGAATTCTACATAGAGCCTTAATACAGCCTTTATGTCAAAAAATATATTCTTGGGTTCGAATCAAGGTGTTTTATTTAACTGTAATATTAGATAGGTACCGGTTGTTCCTTGTCCACCCAAGTTTTAGATTAAACAGTATGTAAAAAAAAAACATTACTAGCCGAAAATAAATAAAATAGCCGTATAAAAAACGCAGTGCAAATTTCATGATACTAGAGCCAT
This sequence comes from Halesus radiatus, assembly GCA_022606495.2. Classification (NCBI taxonomy): domain Eukaryota; kingdom Metazoa; phylum Arthropoda; class Insecta; order Trichoptera; family Limnephilidae; genus Halesus; species Halesus radiatus. The sequence continues at coordinate 23,926 of JAHDVE020012270.1, read as the reverse complement.
CCCGGAAAAGATTTAAGCGAGACAATTGAACAGATTTTTCAAATTATAGTTAACGGTCCGCACTCAAATATATACGTCCGCACTCAAATATGAAAAAATACAAATGATTTATCTGTAAATTCTAAATGGGTAATTATGAAAATGTATAAGGTTTCATGAGACAATAATCGTCCAATTATAATCTTTCAAAATCTATATGAAATACCTACTTTAACTTCGGGTAAAATATTCAGAGTTCCTCCGACTGGTTTTTTAAACTGCACCTATTTTTAGACATTTTGTTATGTAACCCATAGAATTTAAAGATTACGGTTTGGGGATTTTCGTTTCTTGTTTTTACATTTTCACAACAGCCCGTATAGAATTTAAGTAGAAGTAAGGGATTTCCTCTTGGGATAACAATAACCTCATCGAATTTAATATTTCAAATACCCAATAATTTCTGATTACATCTAAAAGGAATCCTAATGTGACTCTAGTTTCTTTTAATGGAAGCACTCTTCCCAACAAGCCCTCCATTGATATGCTTGGTGTAACCCTGAGTGACCAGCTCAGCCAGAGTAAAGTAAGCCTCCCAGAAGCTGGGCGTACTCTACAGAGCCACCAGACACTTTAATAGTACACAACTGCTGACCCTGTTCAAATCACGTGCAAAGTGGGCCCCACTGTAGAATTTGGTAGTCACCTCTAGTTGGGAGCCCCAAAATAGCTGTAAAAACCCTTTACATTATGCAGAAACGAGGGGTCCGTTTGATAGATTCTCATATCTTAACAAATGGATTGCAATCTTTGGAGCACAGACGTCAGGTGGGAATGCTGTCCTTGTTCTAACGGTATTTTAATGGAAGTACTCTGAGAAACTAGAGTCATTGATCCCTACGCGCGCCCAACATTTGTACACGGTTGACATATGCCACATGAGAACGGGTCGCTTCTACGACTAATTCTTGTGTCCAACAGCTCGACTGTGGAATGATCTGTCAGGCTCTGTGTTTCTTCCCTCCTACAACATGGTCTCTTCAAGACCCAGTTCAAGTTCACTCCTTCCTATCCTCTGAAAGACACTCCACACATCCACTTTTCATTACGCCAGAGCTTACCAAATGAACTGAGAAAACACTGTTTGAGAACAAAATTTGATTTGTTTAATGTGTTAAAACTGTGATTGTGATCGTACATACATTTAATGTATAACATAGGTACATAGAATAATAAAGATTTTCGATAAAGCGCAAACAAAAATACATAAATCAACGTGTTTTGGAACGAAATCAAAAGGTTTTATCGGTTCGAACCATCCACATAAAAATTACTGGATGATCTCTTCGATAAAAAGTATTGACATACTGACTACACGCAGTTTTCACAACATACTCGTACAATGGAAGAAAAACCTAGTAATAACACATTTGCATGTAATTCAACACTCGGAACATACTATAACACCTACAATCACGACGTACTCCAACACAACACAAGAAACCACAACAAACTACATATACCAAAAATACACTCTATGAAATATGGACTAAAATCTTTATAATATATAGAGCTATGCACACAATGCAAAAAAATACTCAACGATATTAAAAATTCAAGCCAATGTCTCAAAGTAAGATGCTTAAACTCTATTATTTGAAAGAATTCCGTAATGATTAAAGCTGAGTGTGTCTCTGTAATAAGTATAATTATGTAATATAATAGTGATGTGTGTCTTTATCATAAGTGTCTCTGTACACAAATGGTGATTATGTATTTTAACCGTTAGAGTGCGGCCCAGCGCCATCGCTCCATAAGCTTTAGTTACGTAAATTGCGACGCAGCGCTATAGCGCTGCAATTTTCAGTGTGCTTTTCTTCGTCCTCGGGAGAGCACGTTTACAATTTGACCATGGTATATTTCGGTTGGCGCGTGTCTTGATAACTGTATTTATTGTTTATCCTGTTAAAATAAATACACCCTAAAGTGATCGATATTTTTCACCATGTCGGAAGTTAGTTCTATTGCGGATGGTCGTAATGTATCAAATGACAGTGGCACTACGGACGACGAGACCTTCGTTCCCATAAATGAATGTGTGCACCAAATCAAATGAGATAAGGTGATCCAATCTCATATGCGCTCGCTGTAAAAAGGGACTACATGGACCACGGGAAAACACAATTGTGAAGTGAAATAATCTTATATTTTTGTATAATTTAATATTTTTTGTAGTTGTAGATGTGTAGTTTTATAATTAGACTTATAATATTCGTAAGATTTCATTCTTTACTTATGTAATTTAAAAAAAAAAATTAAAATTGATTGATATTTGTCAACGTTATTGCATTTTTAATGAATACCATACTTAATTTATTAAAAAACACAGAATATCTCTAGCAATTTACATACATACTTCCAAAATAAGCATAGCAGTAAAACGGATAAATATTGTTCTAAAATGTGTACTGCAGGTTCTGCATGTTATCCAACAATGAGTTGAATACAATGCTTGGAAATGTATTGCGTACTTTTATAATAATTTTTTTTTTTAAATACTCGATTTAATGCCCTGCATTTAATTACCCTGAAACAATTATATTCAAAAGAAGTTTTAATTTACAGATTAAAAAATCAGGATAACTTTACACTTGCAAACTTGGGTTAATTCACAAGATCTTCACTACAACATACATTCCACCAACCTAAAACTAAATTACTTTTGGACAAAGAAGCGTGCAATATTTCTCTGTAAAATTATTTAACATCCTCCCTTTATCAATAAAAGACATAAAAAATTGCCGACTTCAAAAGAAGTATTAAAATATGGATTATGGAAACAGGAAGATAAAAAAAGATACTATGTTAAAAACTAACAAAAAAAGATGAATGCTCACGTTAGGTGATCTTATAGATATAAGTTTGCGTTCCTTTATTGCTTTATAATTTTCGTCATGTAATATTTTTTTAAATATTATTTACCTGTTAACTATGTTATATTATTTACATTTAAATTCAATTTACATTTTACATTTAAAAAAAACTTGACTTACTTTATAATTCCTACACCAAACCACGTACAAGGTGATCTTCGATTGGGGTACCCCAGTAAGTTTATATTTTTTCCAAACATTGTAAAACAAATCCTTTGGATAAATGAATCAATAAATGAGATGAATTTTCCTATTGCACTTTCAACCCATTCGTATCGTACGTGTATTTGAAAATACACATATTATCAGATTTTTTCCTTTCCCATTTAAAGTGAATCTAAATACGGAGTATTTTATTTATCCAATTGTTGGCATTACTGGCTTTGCGCGCTATTTTTTGGTTGGATTCTAGCTATTAAATAAAATAAATAGCTATGTAAGCTGCCATTTGTGAGTGGTCGCGGTTTCGACAATTTTATAATTGCTTTTTTAATGTGAGTTTTGAAGGTATGTTTTTAATGTTTAAATTTTGACCGATCAGATACCAAAAATTGTACCCGTTGAACGCTGACGTATCAGCAATGCAAAAAAAAAACATTTTTCTGAATATAAGTAACTATTATGGAGAAACTGCTTATGATAGATGTATATTATTTTTATAAATACATAAACACAATAGCTGGTAAAAAGGGAAAATTTATAAAAATATCATTTTACAAAGAAGAAGTTTGTTATTACGAAAATATACTCAAGCGCGCGCCCATATTTATCGTCGGCACACATTTTTATTTATTTAAAAACGATGAATTTTTTATATCCAGTGTATGGATTTATTATTTTAAGTGAACCATGCCCTTAGAGACCAAAAATGTTATTTGAAAAGAGTAGCAATTGCTTCTAAAGTATTAACAAAAAACTACACCAAGGTGTTATCAAGCATCAAACATGTTTTATCGCTATCAGTTTTAATTCTGGTCTGAACCTTTTCTGTTGCGTTCGGAAGCAAAAATCACTTTTAGTGAAAATCGCTTTTAGTAAAAATCACTTTTAGTGAAAATTACATTTAGTGAAAATCCCTTTTAGTGAACATCGCTATTAGTGAAAATCACGTTTAGTGAAAATCGTTTTCAGTGAAAACACATTTAGTGAAATCACTTAAGTGAAAATCGCTTTTAGTAAAAATCACTTTCAGTGAAAATTATTTTTAGTGTAAATCACTTTTAGAAAAATCACTTTTAGTGAAAATCACTTTTAGTGACAATAGCTTTTAGTAAAAATCACTATCAGTGAAAATCACTTTTAGTGACAATAGCTTTTAGTAAAAATCACTATCAGTGAAAATCACTTTTAGTGAAATCACTTTTAGTGACAATAGCTTTTAGTAAAAATCACTTTTAGTGAAAATCACTTTTAGTGAAAATCACTTACAGTGAAAATCACTTTCAGTCAAATACGCTTTCTCTTCCCTACCAATGTTGTACCAGGCTATTCAGATTTGGTCTTCAAACAAGCTTCATATCTTTTTAAGCAAAGTTTCGATTCCAAATAGCGGTCTTTCACCAGGGCGGTATTGAGAGTATCTACCACTCTAGAAATATAGTACCTACTGTCTAGTCCAATCTATGTAAATGGTTCCTGCGGAGCAAGGTAGTAAATATAAAGCATAGATGCCATGGATAATGGCTGGAATAGAACGATTCTTCTTAATTTATAGCCCTTAAACTGGAAGATCCGGAAATGGAATAGGACCGGTATCTGGAATCTAGGAGTAAATCGGAAAAGTCGCGAATGTCCGATTTTACGACGTCTGCGAGGCCATTCGTCAAGTCGGTAATTGATGTTGTCATCGGGTATTTGATCGTTTTTATTATATGATGGTTACAAGTTACAGGGGATGAAATGTGATTATCGTAATATTTTGAGGGTACAGAAAAACATAAAAATTTATTTAACTGTAAATTTATTAAAACCAGTGCCGGTAAGGTGGAAAACTCCCATAAAAAGGTAAAAAAAATTAGGGAAACTTGTATCATAATTTTACTATGCTTTCAACAGCACGCCATTCAAATTCTGTTCTAAAGAAGAAAAAAACTGTCCACACAGGTAATAAATACTGCCCGAGAGTGAGTCCGAAATGAATAATATTCGTTAAGAATTCAGCTGCTTTTCGTCCTAAGAAATATTTCACCATGCGTGTTTTCATTTATTTGATATATTTCAAGCATAACTATTTAATAATTTTTCATTCATATTAAAAAAACTTAATTTACCACATTAAACAATATGACAATATCCGAAAAAGGGTTCGTAAGTACGAGATTTTAGACATTAAACATTTTTTCTAGACTTATAAAAAAGACCCACCCTAAAAGTCACTTGTTGTACTTATTTAAATCATCTATAATATTTCTATCGTATCATGTATGATCGTGTGAAAAATATTGAGATTCGTAAAAAATGCAAGACTGACGTAAGCGTAGTGAGCAAGATTAAGAAAGGTAAGCTTAGATAGTTTGGGCATGTAGAGCGAATGAACGAAGAAAGGAGTGTAATGAGAATATATGACGCGAATGTCAATGAAAGAAGAAGCCGGATACGTCTGAGGAAGACATGGCACGATCAAGTGAATCAAATACTTGAGGCGGGCCATGTCAGAATAACATAAGAGAATGTATGAGACGTTGTATGAAAGTGAATGCAGTGTATGCCAAGATCGAGTTGTTTGGCGGTCCGTCCTCTCTGGCTACTCCTGCGGGTAAGCGGCATGATGGTTAGTTAGTTTAATATTTCTAGGACATCAAATTTTTAAACTAAAAACGCAAGATTTTGCATTACATCGCATAACAAAATGGTGTTTGAATGTAAACTACGTTCTTGTCATAGTCCGGCGTTCAGAATCGAAACAAGGCATTTGTTCGAAAGTCTTTAACGGAGTTGAACATCTTTTAAATGCCAGTTATTTCTTTAACCCTCCTCTTCATCTCTTCCCTTCCCACACTTCCTCCAGTCTCAAACATTCCCCGAAATGAGGAATATTTCTGGGCTGGCTGTAAGAAATACAAAGGCATGAAACTCATTTAAAAAATACTAATAAATCGCGAGTAAAGAATCACAGTACATTATGTTTAGTTTATAACTGCCCTATGAAAATTATGATAGTGACAAACTATTTTAGTGCTCTTATAAATCAGAATTTGGTCATAAAATTGCGGTCAGCATTAAAATTTATTTAAAACTACCCCAGACCAGAGAAAAATCACGGGATATTTTAATTGTAGGATTTGAGAGATTATTCGTATTTTTTATTATTATTAGACATAAATAAAATATAGTTTATTAAATTAAAAAAATATATATTGCCAAGACCGAGAACCAAACATCGATTAAATGCTTGAAAGACAACTCTGCCGACCAATACACTACCAACTGTTTGAAGAAATACGAAATAAATTCATTATAACTTTTCTAAACAAGAAATGTTTAATATTGGCAATTGAATGTTACTTACAGTTACGTACTCCGTACTCTTTTTTTTATATAAATACCGCACAAGAGTCCCAAACTGCTCCCAACCGTCTGGAGCCAGTGAGACTATGGCATTCCCAATTGGGGAATGTTGTGAGGCTGACGGTATTAGGGAGGGGCAGGAGAAGGGGGAGAGGAAGGTGGGGAAAAGGGGAAATACCAGGCTATTCAGATCTGGTCACCAAACACGGCTAAAAGCCATTTCAAGCAACGTTTCATTTCTGAATGTTGGTCTTTCTGGAACGTGCGCAAATATGCTATATATTATTTTTAAATGAATTAATTGTGAACACAAATTAATTAAATAAAAATTACTTGCGCACTCCGGGATTTGAACCCGCGACCTTCGTATTCGTAGTCGAGAGCCTTACCCCTCGACCATGGGGGCCGGCAAACCGACTCGTCATAACCGACGTTATATTGTTTAAAATTGAATTAGCTATCTAACTAACAGTTATGCCTTTTTCATGCAGGAGTTGGCAGAAAGGTTGGACCCCCAAACAATTCTGTTTTTGCAAACACTTCTCGATTCAATCGCATTTATACATCGTTTCATATATACCATACATTATTCTAACTCTTGACATGGCCCGACTCAAGTGTTTGATTCACTTGAACGTGCCATGTCTTCCTCGGGCGTGCCTGACATTTTATACCGTTCACTTTAGATCCACACGATGTTTAGTTATCTCATACTCTGTGAAAATTGCATGACGTTTTCATGCTCTTATTAATAAAGCGGTGTTCACAAAATTACAATAAGTGTTCGAATAAAATGTTTTAAGAAATTTGTTAGTTAATCAAATTTCTTAAACAAGCCACATGACTGCATTTCATACTTACCTTTTCAGACTTCCATATCCTTAAATTCAATATCCTTGCGAGTACCATTCATATAATGCCTATATGTCTTAATTACACGTATCTTATTTTAATAACATTATTCGAAACCTCACACTCTAATCCATTTCTTATTAAGGGGCGAATCGCATTTAGGAAGGTAAACTGTAACCAAATCTCTATACTCTACCAACCATAAAAATATGCCTTTCCTCTCCTGAAATTGAGCAAGAACATAAATAATTTAAAAAGTAAATATCAGGATTAAATGATTTTTATTTATTTATATATTTGTAAGAAACAAACAGCTTTTAATACAGATTTATATAAAAGGAAGTTTTACAAAAGGTAAGCCAACAAAGTTTATTATACTAAAAGTCGTTAAGTAAAGATGCTTTATTAAAAAAAAAACAAAATTAGAAGGAAGGGGGCAGAGGAAGAGGATGATAGGATCGGGACAGGAGATGATCTGGGAATTTTAAGGATTCGGTATTATTTGCAAAGTGTAAATTAAATTTATAATTTATATGCTAAAGAATTTACGTTGAATGCTTTCGATATCTTTAATAACATGTGTTTTCCAAAATAATATCCTCTGCGTGCAGAATCGTAAATAAATTTCTCTAATAAACAATGTTTATATCAAGTGACCTGCCAGGTAAGTATGGTCCTGTATATTATTATTTGCCTGTACATAAGATTGATAACCTGTATACCTTAACGCGGCATCACGTTCATGGGTCAAATGAATCGTATATATAATTTGGTATTACAGATCGATGAACCGGTGAATGCAATTAGTTAGCCATAAGTAGTAATAATAGTTTATCTATAGTTAGTGAAAAGATAGAGCATTGGGAAAAAAAAATAGTACATCGCCCTTGAGGAGATTTTTCACAAAAAACGACGCTATATATTATTATTATTATTAAACCACTTAAATATCGCGTAAGATATGAATACTGATTAACTTCACTCATTGTCACGTCATAAGTATGGTTAAAACGGACTTAAGGAAAGTTTAAATATACCAACGCTGAACCGGCGCGTAAGAATTCAATCTGATAAATAAGACGGAAAATCTAAAAATCCAGTGGTGTAGTCAGTGCATAATAATTTTTCATTTTGGCGGTGCGCTTCCCGGGGGTAGGTAGAAGACAAGACTTACCCGCCCCTGGCGAAGTAACCCAAGTCCCCAGGGGTGCAGTCGCCGGGCGAGATCCATCAGTCAACGTCTGAGACAGAGAGGAGGATTACCGGCTACGCCCCTGGAGCAGATCGCGGATATTATATGATCTCACCCCCTTTTGGAAATTTTGAATTTAAGTTTGAGACTATCATTTTGGTATTTAAATTTACCATTAGAAAAGAAGACAAGCCATTGTGTCACGTACGCTCAATAAGATGTACAATGTTCAGAGATATCGTTCGAATTCCCCATGTAGGAAAGCGAAAAATATAGGTAAATATTTGAAAAATCAATTAAACCTAACGTAAATTCCAACACCTATAGGTTGGCAGTAAAATATAAACATTTATTAAGGTGGAACCAAAAATACATTTCTATGGCGCCACCAAGTTAATCATTTTTTCTTTGAAATTTGTTCTATACATCTAGATTTTTCACATTCGAATTTGACAGTTCGTTTTAAGGAAACAATCCATTACAATATAACTCGATTATATTAACGTTTTAAAAAAATAAATTATTTTATATTTGTTAGATTATATAAAAATAATCTACCGAATGGTTATTTTGATACATAAATTTGAGAATAATATTTAAAAAAATCGTTTCCATATAATTATCTTCTTTATTTTATGTGACTACAACATAAGAATTCCGGCTGCTCCTAACCATGTGAGCCAGTGAGATTATGGAATCCCTAATGTTGTGAGGAGAAGCTAGTGATGAAATGAAGGAGATGGGGTAGAGGAAGGTGGGAAAGTACCTGGCTATTCAAATCTTGTCACCAAACATGAGTAAAGTCATTTCCAGCAACGTTTCGATTTTGAATGGTGACCTTTCACCAAGGCGATACTGAGACTATCTATCTCTCTGGAACGTACCGCAAATATACTATAACTAACTAACTAACTAACCATCTCGCCGTTTCCCCGCAGGGATAGGCAGAGAGGACGGACCGCCAAACAACTCGATCTTGGCATACACTTCTTGCTTCATTCACATTCATACACCGTCTCATACATTCTCTTCTATTATTCCAACTTCTGACAAGGCCTTACTCAAGTATTTGATTCACTTGATCGTGCCATGTCTTCCTCGGGCGTCCCCGGTTTCTTATTTCATTCACATTCGCGTCACATATTCTTCATACACAACTTTCTTCGTTCATTCGCTCTACATGCCCAAACCATCTAAGCGTACATTTCTTAATCTTACTCATTACTCATTACGCTTATATCAGCCTAGCATTCTTCACGAATCTTAATATTTTTCACATGATCATAAATGGTTTTACCACACATTCGTCTCAGATATCTCACTTCTACGGCATTCAGTTTACTTTCATCCTTCATCTGCCAATTCCATGCCTTACTGCCATTCATCAGGGATGGTATTAGCACTCCATTGTGGACTGCTAGTTTATACTATATATTATACTACATATTATTTTTAATGAATATATTGTGAAATAACACAATTTAATCAAATAAAATTTACTCGCTGAATTTGAACCCGCGACCTCCGGATTCGTAACTAATGATCGTAAGCACTCAACTACGGAGACCGTCACAACAAAACTTGGCCGATAGAGGGTAAAGTTTATATATTTAAACAGTTCATCGTAATAATAATAATAATAATATGATTTTCGTAACGCCGTTTTTGTAAAAAATAATGGCGCTGTACATATATTACTTCCTATTCTCTATCTAATTATGTACAAACAGATACAGAAAAACATACTTATATGGCAGGTCGCTTCACATGATGACAGTTTTATCAGAAAATTTAAGCTTAGAGAAGATATGATTTTTACAGTTGCTATTTTATCCCCCTTTTCTATTGATGTTACATATATTAGAATATTGGTGGTACAAGAAGGGTTGGTATTTATTTGAAATATTCATAATATATAAAATGACCTTAAAAAAGCTTAAGAAGTTTTTAATAGTTTTTTTGTATGTCATGGTCACCCTACATGTGTACCACATTATATGGTAATGAATTTCCTGGAATTAGATTAATATGTACCATGTTGGTACCCAATTCGTAGAAATGTTAATGTAACAATATTTTTCTCTTAATAATCTGTGTGCTATTTTTTTTATTTTGTAAAATTATTAACCTCAACACAGGCATATCCTAGTGAGTTAAACAATTCTAACATTCCAAAACAATATAATGTAAAGAAACAATAAATAAATAAATGGATATTAACTTTTTTTTTTTAAACGTTTAGTTATTTACAGTGTTGCGGGCTGTGGACGGATTTGCGAACCGGTGCGTGATTTTTTAAACCTATTCTATAAGTGAATTTAGGTGAGCACTAACCGGCTAGCCTAGCTAAGCAGTTTTTAATGTATCCATATTTTAATAATATAACATGTTATATCTGCCGATCGCACAGTGGTCCAATCTTCAGCGTGCGGCCAAAAATAAATTTAGTCACGTCAATTTCCCGGTCATTTGTACGCTCGTGGTAATATAGCAATGGTAATAGTAGAGATAATAATAATAAGCACGGTCATCTGAACGCACTATCTTCATTCCGGTCCATCGGGCGCAGCATCATTAGGGTGGACACGCTATCTGGGAATAGGGTGGTGATACTGTTATGGGTTAGTACTATTGATGGGATGTTTAAATTGGAAAAACTTAAATATTTTTGCAATTAATGGGTATGTTTCCACATGGTTTCTGTTAGTTGCGTTCGAAAAACTGTTCAAAAATTTTTCATATTTTTTATTAAATTATAACAATTTATTTTTTAAGAGGTACTTGAAATCATGTATATAAATTATTTCCATGTAGCCTAACAACAGTTTGAAAATGGGTTTGAAGGCCGAAACAGTTGTCACAACAAACAAACTTAATAAAATGAAATGGAACAATAACTATGTTGAAAAGCGTGGATTTTATTTCCGTTTTTACGACCGTCGGATTTCACTTAATATTAATAATAAAAATAATTTCTTTTTCAATTTCTAATATAAATTTTTTATTAAATGTTTTATAATAATTTTTTATTAACATTTTAGATTAATTACTTACCTACCTTAATCAATTATTGTTTATGTTTATAATTTGTCTATTCTTACATTATTGTGTTACATGTTTATCATTTCTCTATACTTGACATTATTATTTTTTTTAGTATTCTGTATGTCCTGATGAGGAAAGTGTCGTTTTCGAAACATGTTGATATGTATATATTAATAAAGTGGTGATTACAAATTATTTTTTTTATTAATTTATAAATACGTATTTGTTTGCGAATTTGGTGGGCTATACAAAGATATTGAATTCGATCTATATTTTCTTTGGAATGTGGAAATATATAAATATTTCTAATCACATTAATACCCAAGCCATTACCTAAAACCGGGGCCTCCGCTCACCCCAAAATATCATTAGGACCGGTGTATACCGAACTACTTGGTACCCCTTCAACCAATCATTCCAGACGATGTACACTTGCCTTAGTTCGGTGGCGACTGGCTACTAGATGCTTGTGTTAAGTGGGGCAACGTTCAGTATTGGTTTCTAGTACCTTCTTGACCGTCTCTAATGATTTAGTGTTCCAATGTGCAGTTGTAGCAAAATTATGTAGTTATTATATTTGCCCTGACGAAGCTCCATCTAAGCAAAACCTCTACGCGTAAAAATACAATAAATTAGTACTTTGTAACAAAAGTTCACTTAAGTATTATAAAAAAAACTTCTATATTTGAAAATTCACATTATAACTGTGTTATATAGAAAAGCAAAAAAATAATATGTTGATATATATGCTAAAGGTGTTGAAATATTTTAATAAAGCAATTAAAGTCTCAACATATCATCTATATATATATATATATATATACGAGTAAAAATAAATGTAAGTTTGTTTGTTTCTCCTCGATGTTCTCGAAAATTACTCTACCGGTTTCGCTGAATAGCACAGTTTGTTTTTATTAGTGTCGGGAAGGTTTAGAAAATAGTTTCAATGAAATCCGATATGTAAAACTGTTGCTATAACGTTTTGAAATTAGTATGAAAAACATTGAACGCACCATGTTTTATTTAGGTTAGCCCATAGATATAAACACTCTGTTTAGCCACAGATTGCATATTCAGAAGAAGAAGTTTTTTCTGTTGAATATTTTCTGTTGAATATTTAAAATGGAAAATACGAGTACTTAAGAACTTTATGATTTAGATATATTTAAAAAAATAAACGTTTCGAATAAAATAAAATATTCAAATGAATGTTTCTTTATTTGGAGATAGTTAATTATTTTCGCTATCAAATCAATTATGGCACCCTAATGACAAGCAAGAATTCACAACTTCATAACTTTATTCCAAAAAAAAATCCCGTGCAAAGCCGGGTACATATCAGCTAGTAAATAAATAAAAATACGCTTTGAAGACGAAAACCAAGAAAGTCTTTAAATACCAAGATGCAGAAAATCCAACACCATCGCAGTTTAATAAAAGAAAACAAGCAACCCTTAGCACTAAGCATCTTTTTCGTCCATCCCCATCGCTGTTTGTAGCTAATTATGTTGAAGGTTTGTCCAGTAGGTTCTGTCCCCCTATAGAGGGGGTGATCGGCCATCATTAGCTTCCCTTTTCTTGAAAAACTTAAGGGCTGGATGATCGTGGTGAAATGTTTTCTTGAATTGCCACTGCATTTCATTCTTTAAAAGGAAAAACATTAAACAGAAAAAATAAACTTCTAGAATAGAATAAATAGACAAATGCAATACTTATGCGATACTATTCGAACGTACCACCCCAGCCAGGAATACTTCTGTGCGATCGGTACACGGAAAGCAAATATATCGGCAAATAGAATGTACACCGAGAGAACATTCATATTGACTGTATCGTTGTCAAAGGCGTTAATTCATACCTTTTAGGAATTAAACTTAGGTCTCAGTGTAAGCACAACAGTAATGCTATTCATGTCACGGAGGTTCAATAAACTAGGCCTATTTTAGCATGCCAAAAAGGGTGAAATAACGCTTTTGAGAAAAACATAGTTGATATAAACGAGCCCCTATTCTTAACGGGAATTCTTGATTTTTACGTCTTATTTCAGGTAAACTTAAAAAAAATCGTTGTTCTATATGTAATCTGTCTATATTGAAAGAGATTAAGGGGAACGGCTGCAGTTCCTGTTTCATACAAAACTGTATTTTGGATTGGAGGCCAAAATACCGATCCAAACTGAATGATCTATTTTTTTAAATTAAATGTTTAGTTAATATCTAGTACGAATGAGAAGTATTTTATTTATTTTTGTTTTACCTTACGAAGTATCGACCGTTAAAGGAATTGATTTTTCGCGATTTTAGAGGAATCTTTAACAATTATTTAGGGGCTAACGGTGATTTAAAAAAAGGTTTAACCCATCTGCTTTGAAAATATAATGAAACATAAAATTTATTTTTCTTTTAAAATATTAAAATAAGCATTATGGTAAACTTTAAATTAAATTAAAAAAGACAAATTTACACAAATTTGCCACACAGAATTTAAAATATCGACCCGAATAAACCTTTTTTTTAAATGGATTATTTTTATGTATGTAATCATACTTACATAGTAAATGTGATATATTTTTTAAAAAAGTACGATAAACCCGCAAATAATTTTCTAAGCTGCCTCTAAAATTATGAAAATTGATATTTTTCATCGCACATACATAAAAAAAATAAAACTAAAATAAATAAAATACTTGTAATCCGTACTAGATATTTACTAAACCTTTAATTAAAAAAAAAATCATTCCGTTTGGATGGGTATTTTGGCCTTCAATCCAAAATTCAGTTTTGTATGAAACAGGCACCGCAGCCGTTCCCCTTAACTTGTACGTCCATAACAACTATACTCGTGGAAGATCTCGTGTATTATTTTATGCCTGAAAAGCGAGAACTTCAACTTGTCAGAATATGCTAGTCAATTGACCGGTTCAACTGTTTAACGATGTTGCGTTGACCGTTGGCATTTTTAACGTCACTTACAGACAGTTTATCGACTACCTTTTGACACATGTCGCAAAATAGCCGCAAAACTGTCTTCATGCCCCTTGATATGTTTTACAATTATGTGCATTTCATAGAACTCATTTTAATTGTTCATGCATATTGTACGATTTATTATCTCCTTACTTTTTACTAATATTCTAATCTCTGTAAAAAAAACTGGTGAATAACCAACCGTCTTAAGACTATGAATAAAATACTTATATTTTTCGAAGAGATTTTTTGATGTCATAGGTGGGTTAGATAGATGGGTCGGATTTAAAAGGGATTGTCAGCAAAGCGAGAGTGCAATATCAACGAAAATAGTTGCTTGTGCAATGATAGATGGCTTGGCAAGCATAGAATTGAACACGCGACGCCTGGGTGGGAACCGCACGCCTTTGTGCACTCAGCCACTAATCTTTATTCCATTGATGGTTCATATCGACGGCAGTCCATACCATACGAATCAATACTCTTTTCAGTACACGAGTTAGCATACATCTCTATCTGAATATAACAAAATAACGGTACATGCTCATAACATAGGACTAACTGCATACAATGGAATTATAATTCCCAAATACCTAAATAAATACGATCAAGGAACCTTACAAAACTATGTCCCAAAAATGTACAACTTGCTAACAAAATTTCAGAAAGATAAGAAAAATATTTTTGTATTAACCATTCTTACTTTCTTTTTCTCAGATTTTGTAAGATTTTTAATAATTATTTTTCTCTGTATTTTTTTAAAACCCTTGTGCTTAAATAATATTTTTTTCATAAACAAAAAAGAAATAACAATAATGTAATATTTGTACCTGTCTTAAATTTTAAATAAAGACCGATACTTCGACCCCGTTGACAAACAGTTTAACGGAATTTTATTAGTATAAATAAGAGTATATAAAAAAAAAATATATATATATATTTAGAAATATTAACTAGGTATGTTCTAGTTGTACAGCAATGTCGGAAGCAATTGCAACCATCAGAAAACGAGAAGAAAATTAGTACACTGTTTCTCCGAGAAGTAAAAGTGAGGCCGCAGCATCCCATTTATGGAAGATTGATGATTCGGCCGGTGGTTAATGATGTGGGACACCGCCCATAGAGGAGAAGGGCTTCTAGATACAAGTACCTAACTACAGTAAGAGTAAGCTAAGGTGATGGAGCGTAAAGGAATTTTTTTAAAAGACAATGGGATATAATTTTGAAATAATAATATAAAGAGACGTGGCTCCACCACAGCTTGAAAATGCCTTCGGACCGCGAAATAGCTGTCACACAGAGTTAAATTTTTTTTTCTAAAAATATATATATAATAAAGAAACGAAAACCATAAAGCAAAAAACGAAAGATTAAGAAACGAAAAACAAAAACAAAAAAAGTAAAAACAAAACAAAAAAACAAAAAACAAAAAACAAAAAACAAAAAACAAAAAACAAAAAACAAAAAACAAAAAACAAAAAACAAAAAAACAAAAAACAAAAAACAAAAAACAAAAAACAAAAAACAAAAACAAAAAAACAAAAAACAAAAACAAACAAAAAACAAAAAACAAAAAACAAAAAACAAAAAACAAAAAACAAAAAACAAAAAACAAAAAACGAAAAACAAAAAACCAAAAAGAAAAAACAAAAAACCAAAAACAAAAAACAAAAAACAAAAAACAAAAAACAAAAAACAAAACACAAAAAACAAAAAACAAAAAACAAAAAACAGAAAACAAAAAACAAAAAACAAAATAAACTAAAAACAAAAACAAAATACAAAAACCAAAAAAAAAAACAAAAATAAAAAATAAACAATAAAAAACAAAAAACAGAAAAAAAAGGATGAACGAATTGTTTCTGCCTAAAATTATTGTTAACTACATCTTTTACATTATTTACTAATTTGTTATTAATGTTAATATTGACTTTGTGGATATTGTACTATCTTTTAATTTTTTCTGTTACTATATATTTTTAGCTTTGGCGAAGATTTTTAATTTTTCTTCTTTCAATTGTAACTTAACTTTTGTCGTAGCTTTTCAAGTGTAACTTAACTTTAATCAATTGTAATTTAACTTTTGTGCATGTTTTGTGTTTTTCTTATGTGATTTTAAAAATGATGTATCTGTATTTAAAAGCCCTCTGGGCATGTAAGTCATAAAATAAAAATAAATAAATAATAAACGTCAAAATTCAAACGGTAATCGCCTGAACGGGTAGCTAGAATCCAACGAAAAATATAGCGCACTAACCCAGTATTGCCAGCAATTGGAGAACGAAAAAATTTTCGCTTCGTGTGAAGAAGAAAAATTACATAAAATCAATTTATTTTCAAATTTCAAAGGACTAAAATTATTTGCCCCGGGCCGCAGCCTGCAGGGTTATGGTTGTCCTTATAATAACCAGCAACCTTCGATAGGAAAGGGAACGAGAAAAAGATGAAGCAGAATCAAAATTAATGTGAAAGACGTTATAACATAAAAAATATTGCTGCATTTTTCTACATATTTTAAATTTTATAGCCAATCTCGCCAAAGACGTTAAAAAAAGTGAAAAGAGTTTTCTTCGCGTAGGTGGGACCGAACTATCGCACTTCGCGTCGTTATAAGTCGTCTTTACGGCGCCGTTACGCCATAACGGCCGTTACGAGCTGGAATCGTTAGACGAAACGGAAAAAAACCCAACGAAACATCAGTGTAAGAAAGAGTTATGTGGGTATGTAATGCCCAAGTCCAAAATGCACTATGAAAAGTGCACTAAAATTTATGGACGAGAATGCATTATTCGGAGTGCTGTACCGATGTGAGCATACCATTATAATGCGGAATGTTTTGAAGGCTTTAAAGGAATTTAATACGCTATCATTCTAGACGAGGAAAGTTATAAAAACATGGAAAACGAAACATATCTAAAAACATTGGTCTTAGATGATCTATGCACAATCCATGGCCCTCGGGTGCCGCCCGTGAGGACATTTTGTGAGACATTTTTATTTTTTGATATTTCTTATTCCACTTCCTAAAATTCGAACTAAAACATGCATTCCTTATGCAGGTGGCGAAAAGGTTGAAATTCCCGCTTAACACCGGCCGTGTGTTTCCATTTACGCAAAAAAATCGTCACCAAAATTACTTATGAAAACGTTTTTAGGTGATATTCTAAAAATCTGTATTTGCCACAGAGAACAACATGACAATACCAAAAAAGGGGTTTGTAAGTAGGAGATTTTGCGCTTTGAACACTGATTTTTGGTATGATACTATATTTTTTGCTAGGCTTATAAAAAGACTCACCATAAAAATGCCCCCTTAGACAAAGGGTCAAGGTGTGTTCTACTTGCTGTATTTAAATAAAATATCTATGATATTTCTAGGCCATCAAATTTTCAAACCAAAAACACATGATTTTGCATTACTTCCCGTTGCATCGCCTTAATAGGAATCGTTCTAATTTCTAGATGATATATACAAAATGTTGGTTGCCGTTCTATCTATATATATATAAAAATCAATGTAAGTTTGTTTGTTTGTTTGTCCTCGATTTTATCGAAAATTACTGGACCGGTTTCGCTCAAAATAGCACAGTTTGTTTTTATTAGTGCCGGGAAGGTTTAGAGAGAGAGAGTCTGTATTTGGTGTTAATATATTTTCCATTTCAGATCTCTCTATGTAACGTATCCAGTGTTTTATATAATTTTAAAATTTATTATGGTTATTGTGATTTTAGAGTTTAGTACCATAGTATTTTTTTGTCCAAATTTTGTGTCTGTGGTTACTTGTTGTTTGTATTTTTGACTCTGAGATTTAATCGCAATTTTTTTAACTTGATTGACTCGAGTCAATACTCATATTTAATATAGGAATTTTACAGTTAGGTTTCGTAACTGGTTAACCTTAGAACACAAATACGAGTAAAACAAAACCCATTTATAAAACGAGATGTCTTCGATAACATCTTACATGGACTAAAATGAATTTGAACAAAATAATATATATATTTCTGTTTTATGACTTCCCATATGAATTGTTGAGAGGGCGTAAAACGAGGGTATATTTGATTGGAAGCAATAAAACTTATCTGACCGTCTTACAATAATAAAAAATGTTGACGTGTAATCTACAAAGAGAATAATAAAAAAACCGTTTCCTGAAAAATGACATATAAACTGCCACCACGAAAATATCTGAAATATTTAAAAAATCAAAATTATTTTAGTAATGATCTACAGGATAGATTTGAACTTAAAAAAAGAAAAACGGTTTACGAATAACCTAAAATTAGATTTTTCGTGTAGTTAGGTGGGGGCTATCGTAGCGCCTAGAGTTTGCTAAATCACTTAGGTACTTAATTGCACGTGTAGACGACACTTATCACTTTTTTCAAGACAGTGATTTAGTTACCTGTAATTGTTGCTTTTGCGTTGATGGAGTACATGGCTAGTAGAGGATTTGAATCCAAGAGGCTCAGGTAGGAAGCCGATGTATTTGTCGACTCAGTCACTAACCGGTCTAAATAAAGGGAGGTATGGCATGGTTGTGTGTCGACTATCGCAGAGTTACGGACAAACTGCTGAGACTATCATGCTGCTACGCAATGGAAGTTATGCGTTTGGTGTGCAGGTAGAAACAGCAGGAGACTAGCAGGAGTGGATATAACCAGGACTCTCCAAGGGTTGTGGTATAAAATTAATTTTTATTTTACATTCGAATATCGCACAAGAGTTCTATTTAGTCTTAACTGTCCGCAGACTAAGGCATTTCCAATTGGGCATGTTGTGAGGCTGACGGTAGTGGGGATGGGAAAATAGAAAAATAGGGAAGAGAAAGGTGGTGAATTGTCGGGCTATCCAGATTTGATCATCAAACACGGCCAAAGCCAATTCAAACAATGTTTCGATTCCAAATGGTGGACTTTCGCCAGGGCGATACTGAGAGTATCTTCCACTCTGATGATATCTACCACTATATTAATAAATCATTTGTCTACTTTCATTCGAAATCTCTTATCAACAATGAAGTAATTTTTTAGACACCTTAGATCACGAAGTTTATTAATTATAATGGAAGGTACTTTATCTATCGTAATATTTATCCTGATCATATATTTTATTTATTCATAGAAATAAGCTTTATCAGGCTTTATCCATGGATCCAAGCTATCAAATAATCTGATATTAAAATTGTATCCGAGGTAGATTTAGTTGAGATATATTATACCAAATAAATTGATGGCGTAGTGAGAGATGGTGGTTTTTGGGGTTAAGAAATCTTCCGAATTTTGTTTATGCTGTGGTATGCCGCAGGGGTCTGTACTAGGTCCTCTTCTATTTATAAGGCTTTAAAGTCAGTAAATTAAGTACTCTGTTCCTATACCAATATACAAGCTATACAAATATATTAAAAAAAAGTTATTTTAAATAAAACTGAACCATTCAGAAACACTATAAACCACAGGCAAAAACACATATTACCAATTCCAATTTGTAAAAGAAAATTTACTAAACAAAATTTGGGAAAAAAATCTTTAATGTATTACCAGAAAAGGTAAGATTTGTTAATAATAACTCCACGGAATTTAAAACGCAACTAGAAGTATACTGAAAACTGAAACTAAATAGAACATAATATAATACCATACCGTACCATACCGTCATACGACATACCGACAGCTGTCACGCCTTTACTTCGCTCTCGTAAAACATAATGAAACTACGTAAACATATACCTTAATAATAAATCAGTAAAACTAATCAGTTCAAACGAGTTGTTTTTGTCTTTAGTGAAGTTGGGGAAGTGAAATTTGTCGTTCGTAGTGAAGATCAAAAAAAAAAAAAAAAAAACAGTTACAACTAAGCGTATGAAAATTTGTGTGTTCCAATAATAAACATTTACAATTTATCAAGAGGGCTTGACGTAAATCGAAATTTCAAATACGCACAGAACTTCTGGTGTATATTTTATCCAGTGTACAAAGTGATATTAAATTAATAATACTGTGAACAGAATTTACAATCGTCCAAACCGTGACATTTGTAACCAATACAAAGTATTCTACCCACTAAAATAATATTTTTCTCAAAACATTTTAAATAAATAAAAATAAAACAATAGTGAAAACAAACAATTAAAAAAAAAAATAATAATAAAAATAAACAAACAAACCAACAAAAACTCGTGTCCAGTGTATAGATCTTTAAAAATAATAAATTTATTTTTTGCTTTTAAGATATAAGCGCCATCTCTGGTCGCACGCAAATAATATTATTACCACAACAAAATACCGCAGATTCGATAGTTTAATCAACCATACATAGGTCACAAAATTAAATACAAATTTTAAATAAATATTAAAAGAACTTAAATAAAATTAAATAAACATCTAAAAAATGAACAACTGCGGCGTGTGTAAAACCAATATAACTCAAGGAATTCAATGCTCGTCCTGTAAAGAAAATCTGCACTACAAGTGTGGAGGTATATCAGAAGAAAATTATAAAAAACTAAAGCTGGATCTGAGATGTACTTGGCGATGCAATAGGTGCAAATCATCGAATATTGCCGTCGGCGCCCAGGATCTCAGCACCATCGTGGAAAACATTAAAAAGATACAGACGGACTTGGCATCATTTAAGTCTCTCCATGACGACATAAAAGTGCTACGCGAGGAAGTTCGAGGGGTTCAGAAATCTGTTGACAGCTGCCATCAGGATGTAGCAGTGTTTGGAAAAAAGATTACCGACATAGAAAATCGTCTTCAAAAAATAGAGAAACTGGAAGCAGAAGTTTCAACCCTCAGAATGGAAGTACGCATGATGACTGAAGACACAAATAAAAAAGATCAATGGGCAAGACTTCAAAACCTAGAAATAAAGGGAATTCCTGAAAAGAAAGGTGAAAACCTAATAACAATAATTTCAAAAATCGCTAATTTAAATAACATCAATGTTGGCGAAAGGGATATGGAGTTTGTTACTCGAGTTGCCCCCAGAGGCAGCGAGACTGGGAAGACAAAACCAAAATCAAAATCAATAGTCGTAAAATTGATCAGCCGAAACCTAAAAAACCAGCTCTTACAAGCGGTAAAAGACCGCAAAGGGATCACCTCGACGGAGCTGGGATTTACCGGAGCCCCACAAAATGTTTATATAGGTGACCATCTCACCAGTATGAATAAACATTTATTTTACCGGGCGAGGCTTCTCGCCAAACAAAAGGGTTATCAATTTGTCTGGACAAAAAACTGCATAATTCACGCCAGGCGAAATACGACATCACCGCCCATCATCATTTCAAAGGAGGCAGACTAGAAGAAGTTAGACCGCGAACCCCCGGCCATAGGATCCAACCGGACTCCTATCTCTCCAGCTCTTGCCAGGGTAGCAGATGCAGAAAGTCCTCAGCCGAGCCAGGCCTCAAGATAAGGCCACCCAAATTTTCTGTATTTCATATTTCTAATATCATCTTAAATTTTTACATCACTTACAATGTACCCTTACCTCCCCCACCCCTAACGCCTACCCTATGGATCTACTCACTTCAATACACTCTTTCATCCTGTCAATCGTTTGTACAATTATTTGGAAACTTCATAACAATAATAATAAATCCGTTAATAATAAAGTACGAGTATGGAAACAAATCTAATTCAATCCTGCACTTAAATATATATTCACTAATTTCAACTAATGACTTTAAATATTTACTACCAAAACGTAAGAGGGCTACGCACTAAAACTGACAGGTTGTTGAACGCTGTCAGTTCGAACGAATTTGATGTCATCGCTCTTTCTGAATCGTGGCTCGTTGATGGTATCCGCAATGAAGAACTCTTTGATGATCGCTACGATGTATACCGCCGAGATCGAGACTACACTCGCACAGGCCAGCGCTTGGGCGGGGGTGTCTTACTCGCTGTTCGTCGTGAGCTGGTAGCTCGCGAGCGCCCAGGGTGGCATTCGCGCGCTGAGGATGCCTGGATAACATTAGAATCCAAGGGATCTAAACACACCAATCTTCACATATGCTGTGTTTACCTCCCTAAAGGACCAACATATCGTGAAAATATGGAAAGCTTCCCCACCCAAATTTCAGCTCTTACGTTGCAATTTCCTTCAGACAAATTTATTATTTTAGGTGACTTCAACCTCACTGACATTTCATGGAATAAATCTCCCACGATTACGTCATTTATACCTAGTGATCGCTTATCCCCCATTAGTACATTATTTATTGACTGCATTCATTTTTCTGGATTGTACCAATATAATGGAATTGCAAATACCAACGGTCACTTTCTTGACCTCGTCCTATGTAATGACTTTGTCACGGTCTCTGCTTGTGATGATCCATTAATTTTAGAAGACTCTCATCATTCCTCTTTAATCGTAGAAGTTTTATTTTCTCAACCTGTTCCATTAGTGCAGGAGCTTAGAAGGGTTTACGTCTTTAGACGCGGTGACTACGATCAAATTAATACATCCTTCGACCAGGTAAACTGGCGCGAGCTCCTTTTAATTGGGGATGTGAATTTAGCATTAAAAAAATTCTACTCACAATTACATCACATTATAGACGCCCACATCCCGCAAAAACTATGTAGGAATTCTAAGTACCCGCCATGGTATAATTCGTCACTTATTAAATTAACAAAAGAAAAATATAAATTCTTCAAAAAATTCAAGATATATAAAAACCCTTCTGACTATGCCACTTTCTCTCTCCTAAGATTACGCCACAAAAAACTTAATCGGGAATGTCACAATACGTATATAACTAAAATCGAACTTAACATATCCTCCAATCCAATAAACGTATGGAATTACATTAAGTCCAATTCCAAATCCTATGGTGTTCCAAATACAATGATATTCAAAAATGAAAAAGCTGAAAATGGGTCTGATATCTCCAACTTATTCTCCAAATACTTTATCTCTGTCTACAACAATAATGCTCGAAGCTCCCAGATCGTACCAGATAACTCAAATAAGCCCTGTGTCGCCAGCATTCATAATATTGAAGTCGACCAGCATCACATACAGAAACACCTTGAACATTTGGATCCTAAAAAAGGCGCAGGCCCAGATAAAATTCCCCCTTTCTTCATAATCAAATGTGCGCGCAGCTTATCTAAGCCACTATCCATCCTTTTCAGTCGCTCCCTTAAAGAGGGAATAGTACCAAATACTTGGAAAACAGCATTTGTAACTCCCATTTTTAAAAATGGCCAAAAATCTGACGTTGAAAATTATAGGCCAATATCTAAGCTTTGTATTTTCACTAAGGTTTTCGAAAAAATTGTGTATGACCAGATGTTTGCTGCCGTAAAATCGTCACTCAATATCAACCAACATGAATTTGTAAGGGGAAAATCTACAACCACTAACTTAAGGGCGTTCATCGAATTCTTACAAGACAACATGGATCAGCGCATACAGGTAGATGCAATATA
>JAHDVE020012268.1:0-38982 GCA_022606495.2 Halesus radiatus | reverse complement strand
GTTAGAAGTCAAATAGAGTACAACTCAACAGTGTTGGCACCAAGTTACGCGATTCATTCCTTCACAATGGAAAGAAGTCAAAATAAATGCTTGTGATTTATTAACTTTAGAATGGGTATTGCAAGGGAATGAATCACTTATGATGTCACCTAAATTTATTAAAATTATCATGACGTAGAACAATTACAGAATTAACTTGTTTATACAAAATTGTAAATTCAATTATTGACAGCCCTGAACTATTATATCGAATTTCTTTCCATGTACAAAATAAAGCAACATTGAGGCATTATTTACCATACTATTGTGATAACTATAACACTGTATCACAATTGTATACTGCCGTTCATCGTATATAGAATTTAAGTAATCCATCTTCAAACTGGTAAAAGATAATCTTAAACTACGGTTTATATACACAATATGTGGGGGAGGAGGGGTGGGGAGAGACTACAAGGGATTTATTCTATTACATGAGTTTTCTTTATATTTGTCATTAAGTCGTCTTTGACTGCCGACTTTCTAATTATGTTGGTTATTCCCAGTAATCCGTAGTAGTATCCGTATCCGTAGTTTAAGATTAAGATCGTAGTTTAAGATCCGTATCCGTATCCGTAGTTTAAGATTAACTTTTACCAGTCTGAAGATGGCTTTAACAAGCTGAAACCGGTCACGGAGAAATAAAATAAAAGTGGAAATAAGTTTCATATGTGTGTTATTATATCATTATAATGGAATTCCACCATGTATTATCAGTTTCAAAAATAGAAATATTAGTTTAATTTATTTAGGCAAGTAAAACACCTAGCATATTTGCATAAATTGCCTAGCTCTCCTTCGAACTTCTTTTATTTGTTATTATCTTATTTTATTATTATTTTATCCTGACTTCCTGACTACTTAAGTACTATTAAAAATTATTTCGTAAATTTAATGTCGATGATTAAATTAATCATTAAGATGTCTCAATGAAATACTAACTTATTATTTGCTTCTGATTATTTATAGTTTTGCCATGTCATGGTTTATATGCATGTATATCTTTAAAAAATACTCTTTCCTTTGTTATTTGCATCTATATTTTCATTGCTGTATTACTATATAATATATACTGATAAAAAAGTGTGTAAATGAATAAATAAATGAATTGTTTTAACCAGACAATGTATGTGACTATTTTCGGTGTATTATTTTCTATAGAAAGACGATTATCTCACGCAATGTGTCACACAGTAAAGATTTGGGGACGTAATGACCTCGTCCAAGAATGCGAGAGGGGCCTTCCACAGGAGTTGGGAATTCTTTTCGACCCTAGAATTTACCATAATGTCTTGAAGGGTCCGTAGCAGGGTTTCTTACATACTTTGTCGTGTCCTCTCACTCGTGTATTCTTAACAACTTTTCTGTGTTAGCCAACCCTCTTCCTCTCATGCAGCTGGCCGCTTACCCCAGTACTTCAACCGGGTGGTAAGGCATTCGGTTCAATTTAAATATAAAGGTACATTCTTTTTTTTATCCACGTACTTGTAAACAGATTTTTTCGTTGTTGTTTCCAACAACCACGATAAACACATAATTGAATAATCAAACTTTTTAACCC
Organism: Halesus radiatus; assembly: GCA_022606495.2. Classification (NCBI taxonomy): domain Eukaryota; kingdom Metazoa; phylum Arthropoda; class Insecta; order Trichoptera; family Limnephilidae; genus Halesus; species Halesus radiatus. The sequence goes on along the minus strand of JAHDVE020012268.1, from coordinate 37,382 downwards.
TACTTTGTATCTGCCACATACCACCATAAGTTTATAAAATCCTTTTGAGAAGTTCCAGTTACTCGGCGCCAATTGCATCGTACCATCTACATACCAGCTTAGATGAATTAGTTCCAAAACCCACCATCACAGGAAACTTTTCACAAAATATTTTAAACAGCCTTCAATTGTAATACACTCCATCACAAGTGTTAGCGAGATGCTATTTGATTACCGATTTCATTAGTTTTTTTTAATATAAACGTATTAATATAAATAATTAACCTATTGTGAATGTAAGCCATATTGACACTTTTTCCGTTAAAAAATGAATAAATTTTAAAACATTTATACCCGATATAGTAAATTTTCAAAAAACCATGAATGCAGCGTTAAAATTTTTTTTTGAATATTTTTAATTGTTTCTCCCATAATCTATAAACGGAAATATTTTTTTCACTGAGAAAAAAAATATTATGCCCGAAATATTTTTTAAAATTTTTTAATCTGTTACTGACATACAAAAATAATATGTTAAATATTATTAAATGGTAAAAAAGGATTCCCCCCTTTTGATGAAGGTTTTTTGATATAAAAATTAAGCAGCTTTATTAACCGGCTTCCCGGGAGCTTTTTATCGGTAATTAAAATAGAACACGCAATACCGCGTTTTGTAAAATAAATAAATATGTTTCATAAGTTCCGAAACTCATGGTGAAAATAATGTTTTAGTTATGCAAATTTTATGACGCCACGGATCACCGTTCGAGCGTTTTCATCTGTGATAAATACAGTATTTTGCATTTATTTATCCTACTTTTATATTAATTTATCTTATTGTATATTTTATCTAGTGTATTTTGTTTGATATTTTATTTATGTACAATATTATGTGTGGGATTATACCAATCTCTCCAGATCCTAGAACTTATTATTATAATTGGATAGGTTGTTTTTTAAGACTGCTTTTTTCTTCCCTTTCAAACCTTAATTGAATCGTCATGTTGATAAAAAAATATTTGACGACTCGTACGTGAAACTTTTTTGTGTAGTTTTTTTTTCCAAACCATCTGATATTATTGCTACGTTCATTTGATTATTTTCTTCGTGAGATTAAATATTAACGTCACCTTTTAAAATATAAACATGACCTAAACGAGTAGTTAAAATAATACTTAAAAACAGTATAACCAGCAATTAGAAAACGGATATTGCCAATTTTTGGATTGAATGAATTTTTCTAGTGTACTTTTTGTTTTTCAATACTTTAGAAGTTATTGCTTCTTTTATTTGAAAGAACATTTGGTCTCAATAAGTGTGTTTCACAAAAAATGAAAATCGTATACTGTGTACAAAAAATAAATATGTTTTTTTTAATTACATAAAAATGGAACAGTAAAAACATACCTTCAAAACTTAGAAAAAAATAGATTAAACAAAAAAAATGGTGGAGATAAAACACAAAAACCACCTTTATAAATATAAATTTAGCTATCCCCTGAACGAAAAGGCATATATATAGCGCGCATAGTTAGTTATGCCTGAAATTAGAAAATAAAAACCGATAATTTTTATCGCTCTCGATGGGGAGGAAACATTCTGAAATCTATGTATTTTTAAATATACATATGGTATAAAAGGGTTAAAAGTACGAACTGAAACATTTGTAGATGCATTTGCCTAGAATTTCCAAACATAAAAGGTGATCGAATTTAGTTTTTGCTGTTTCAGAAAATTGATCTTCTGATTCATATTTAAAATTACCTCTATACCCGTTAAAAACACATCCTATTTCCAAATTCATTTTACCATACCTAAATCAGGTCTTTTCACAACCCTTACAAAAATAGTGCGTAAATACAGTCTACTTTTCAACCCCCTGAACCTAACAAAGGCTCGGTGGGTTACGGCAGGCAGTTTCCCACTGAGTGTGGATTACTATTGCATTATCGCTTTATCACGTGTTGCCGTGGAAATGGACAGCTGGCTTTCAGGCTACAACACCGCCCCGTACCCGTAGAGCCACTCTTTCAGCACTTCAGCCGCTTCACTGGTACTGGGGTATTTCACACATGGCCTGATAGGGCTTTGCGTCAGACGTTTTGCCTGAAAACCGAGCGATGGAAAATGTAGAATAATAAAGACAATTTCGTTGACTTTGCCTTTTTTCGGATTTTACGTAACCAACAATCTTATGTGATAATTATAAAAATAAACAAAAACAATTTTGAATGGAAGATTAACACACGAATTCTATCGCCCTACGATCTTTAAGAAAAATAGTGGCTTGTGAATGTTCTTATGTTGAAAAGTAGATAGAAAAGGAATTGGAAGGTTGGAAATTACCTTTTCATGCATACCTGCTTAGTAAACACTGTAAAAATCATTTAAATCATATTTCACTACTCCTGATTTTGAACCAATAGCCTATGTTCATTATGACTGAAACTTTTAAATCTCCACCATGGAAGAAATTAAATAAAATAATATCATAATCTAATAAAATGTTAACATTAGACATAGAAAAATGAAAAGCGTTAGAAATGTTATCTAACCCGATTTGAAATAATACGGACGTCGCCAATTTATACAAGTTCTTTGGGCTCCTACGCCTCAGATAGGCCAATGAAATTTAAAATCCATTGAAGAGAGAATCAACAGAAGTAAGATATAAATTTACATTACTTCGGGTGCACAGACACGCCCGCAATGAACTTCTATCGGTTTATCTCTTCTGTGCAAATAGACCATTGGTCTCGTCTCATTCTATTGTTTAATCTTAATGTTATCATACTCCTCTTCTTATAGTCGTGCTTATTATATCGCCGGTTCAACACCACCATGACTATTAACACAACAGGGACAGCCTAACATACATATTTTTACGTGTATGAACGTATAAAATATTAAAATTTTATATCCTCGAAGTAAGTAACTTTGGCACGTAACTTTTCCCCTCCAGGAATAGAATCATTTCCCAATCGTTCAATTGGTATCGCTGCATGGAATCATAATTTTCCATTCAATTATTCCCCACGGCGGAAGCTGTCTAGGGAAGGTAGCAAAAGGTTGTACGAAGGTGTATGTGGGGGTGACTTTGCTCGTACGATAAGTTAAAAATATTTACCCCTCACTTGGAGGGTAACGATCAACCTGGCATCTCTTTGTCAGGCGTGTCACTTCGGGGATGCTTGAATATATGATTCGGAAAATCTAAACGCAGAGACGTATAGATATGAGATATATTATTTGAGATGGCAAGTCTTCTCAAACTTATGAAGAAAATAGTGTTACTGCATCGTATCGTTAGTTTTACTGTGGCCGTGAGAAATTTCGTCCATTAGGTACATTATTGTAATTATGTTTTAACGGTCTTTAGGCATAGGAAGAAACTATCAGTTAAACAATAATCCTTGAAGACCCATAAAGACAGAATATATCGGTGGCTGGTTAAAATTTCGCATGGAAAACTGAAAAAAAAATCTTACAGACAATAATTGTGACAATGTTTTGTGATGTTCGAACAAATTTTAGTTGAATAATTTAAATTTATTTTTGTTATTATTTTAGTTATGTGTCTCTCATGCTCCTTGCTTTTATGTATATCATTAATTATCTCACAAAATGTATACGGAGATAGAATAAAATTTTTAAAAAAATTCTTAAATGTCTACAAAAGTCAGATCATTCTACCTCCGTAGAAATTAAAAACAAATACCAATGTATTTATAAGTATGCTTACGTATCGTTAGTTATTTAGTGTTAGAAATTAAACCCAATTGTAATATCGTATCGTACGTATTTGATAAGTATTGTAATACGTATCAAATAAATGTTAAAATTGTAATTAACAATCGAACTGAATATACTCAGTGTACGGAACAAATACAAATACTGTATTTCGGAGGGAAATACCGGTACACATCGATACTTTAATCTGTCAGCAGGACTTTTGTAGAGGTATAGAATATAGGTCAATGAAAGCCGAAAAACTTTTTCACAATACTCGATTATTAAAATAACTTCTCTATTTGTATGATTTTTCTCAATGAAACAATTGGCGTATGTTCACAGTGATTGACGTCATTGAGATTGGTAGAAACACGTCAGTTATGACGTCTTTAATAATTTAGTTGACGTCACTGGTGTATGTCCCAGAAATAGTGACGTCAACAACTGCCATTGACGTCATTAAATGCGTTGCAAGGTATTTCTGCAATCTGAATTGCAGAAATACCTTGATGCGGTGACGCACTTTTCATGTGATTACAAAAGAGAATTTCTGCCATTTTCTAAATACGTATTATGATTTGGACGACCGATATACTCAGTTTTGAAAGACTTCAAAAAATACAATGTTTTATAAATATCTGAAAAATAGTAACATTTAACTATTTTTGTAAATCAAATAAACTTTTGAAAATTAACACTGTGAAAATGCTTCCAGCGTTCAACACTGATCTTTCAAACTGTAGCAATGCAATATGTATGTATTCGAAATTACAATTTCCATCTTACTTGCTGTAAACTGTCGACAAAGTACACAGCCCGTGGAATGATTGACTAAATTATTTCTAGGCGAGGACACTGTTGACACTAGTATATCGACACCGAAATATGAATAATGCGAAGGAATTAAGTAAAAAAATATGTATTTACCCAGAGATAATGTCAGATAATTAATTTACGATTACATCAACTTTTTCATTATACATTAAAAAACCTTAGTCATTTTTCGAAAAATATTATCTTATTTTTTGTAATCCCCTTCGAAGCATCTAAAGCAAGACGACTCTCTTTAGTAAAGATGCTATTAATTTATTCTCTTCGTTTAGATCGCATAGTTCACTCAAATGGTGAGTTATTATTTATTTTCGCGTGAGTTTAAATCCTGCATTGACAAGTTTCTAAATGAATAACAAGAATTCTGAAGAAGTGCACAAAATCCAGATATTCTCCAAGTAAATAAGTTGAACGCTGCGCTTCCTGTGCGTTCCCCAGCCAATAATAATTTCCCGGAGTCACAAGTCGGAGCGGTTCGATCGGAAGCCGTTTTAATTTCCTTTAATTTCCGCGGATCGCGCCACCAGCGTCGTACTTTCCCCCAAAATGCGCCTTAAATTCCCGCCAAAACGATGCCCTTATCTACGGGAGGAATAATTTATGCTATTACATGACTCCCTTGCCCTTCGTCTGGCCATGATAAGGTTGGCGAATGATAGTTGAGACGTTTGCTGAAATGGAGGATTCGATTTGGATTTCGTTTTCTTGAAATTTTGAAACGTGCGATAGAGATACCTTTAGAAATTAATTCGTGGAAGCAAACGTTTTACAAAACTCTTAAACGAAAAGCATATATTATCAAAGAAATGGTATGATTCTACGAAGACTATTTTCAGAGGAAAACAACAAGCCCAAGAAATCTAGCAGGACTTTGATTTTATTTCATTTGAAATTTTGTTCAAGTTTAATTATAATAATGCTATTTATTTCCGAATTTTGAAAGCTTCGCCGCTCATCATATTACTCGATTTCTCAGAATAAATCTGAATATTTTACTCCTCTGAACAATGTTCCTTTCTGTGAGAAAATCTTAATATGTAGGTATTTATGATTGAAGGGAAATCTTCACTAATATTACAGATGATTGCATGATACACGACATTACCTAAAAATTATAAATTTTTAATGAAAAAAAAATTCTTGAGAAGATAAATAATTAAGGATATTTGAATTTCAGTGCTACATTTTATCTTAATATTTGTATCGATACTTGTGAGTTATCGACCACCACATATTTTTTTAGTGTTGGTTAGAAAATTAGCAAAATTAAATTGTTTTCTTAGTTTGCTAATTGATACATATAGTGAAATGTCAGTGAAGTCAAACAAGTTAGAATAGATAAGGTTCCTAAATAAATGCGAAAACATAACCTAACCTAACCATATACAAATATATATATATATATATATATAATCCAAAAGTACCTTTGTATCAAATGATCCGAGTTAATACTTCTAAGAATTAGTAGATACGTAAGTCATAATTTTAACAATATCTATCATAAATTTTCAACTCCTTTCTTGTAAACCAGGGAAAGGCGTTATGGAATACATCCTCAGAAAATGTTATATAGAATATCAGTTCCACGAAAGTGGACTTCCCGCAGTTGAAAGATTATTTATTTTAAGGGGTGGAGTTTTATAAAGAAACACGATTTGACACAGTCTCAAAACATTTAGCTATTATGCAAACGCGAGCATTGGAAGTTTTTACGTGCAAATCATTAAAAAAATCCAACAAACTCACGTCATGTTGAATGTCTTCGTTTTTATTAAAAATATTTTTGCGTCTGTTTTTCATATTCACGGGTCTCAAGCTCAAAATCCAAATCTAAAATCGGACGCGTCTTGTCCGCGTTAATTACACCCTGTCAGCGGCAGGGCCTCTCCTACCCCCAGCATAATCCTACCCTTAGCAGTCATCAACATAAGCCACCCTCAGTAGCCAGCAGGCTCTACAGACTGTACAGGCTCTACCTGACCAAATGCATGGGCGGACTAATGTGTAATTACCAACAAAGCCCCGATTTATGGTCGTTGGCGTAACTTGCTGTTTGACTTTAGATTTGCGCATACTACTGCTGGCAGGTGGATATTAGAAATAGGTACAGTGCATATTTACTTGTGAGGGATTTCGGGAGGCTGCATTTACTAAATAACACGATTTAAACTGTGTGTATAGGTTAAAGGAGGGTAATATTAATAATTTAGAGTGTACACAAACCTTTACACATCACTATTCTTGAGCAATCCTGAAGATATGAACTGACGTATGGACCCATTGTCTCCTAAAAACAGTTTTTGGAATGTGATTTTTTTTTATTTTCATTTTATTAATTATTTGGATACCGCACAAGAGTCATACCTGCTTCCTGCTAACCGGAGTCAGTGAGACTATATCACCCCCATTTGGGGTATGTTGTGAGGCTGAAGGGTATGATAACGTGGGGAAGTACCTGGCTATTCACATCCGGTCACCAAACAAGGCTAAACGTTTCGATTCTGAATGGAGGTCTTTCACTAGAGCGATACTGAGGGTATCTACCACTCCGTAATATGCCACAAGTATACTGCATATTATGTTCAATTTATACTGATTTCCAAAAACTTTTGATAAAGTTAACTCCACTCCATCTTACTAAGTAAGCTTGATCAAATAGGAATACATGAAGATTTATTTCGCTGGGTGAAATCATATTTGTATAACAGAACACAACTAGTATTTCTAATGGATACAAATCATCCCCTATAGTTGCAACGTCTGGTGTGCCACGGGGATCATATCTTACCCCCTTCATTTTTTTAATATTCATATGTGACCTTGGCTCAAAATTATACTGCGATTTTGATTTTTTTGGGAATGATCTATTTTTTTTTCGTAAAAGTCTATTTCTGATCAAATGACCTCGATACACTCAATAAATGGTGCTTTGTCAATGATATGCCTCTAAGTGTTGAGAAATATTACACTTTAAAATTTACTTGAAATAGAATTATAAAGAACTTTTCCTACGTTAATAATAATACTACTGTTAAAAAAGTATCTTCTTTAAGAGATCTAGAAATCACTCCTGATTCTAAATTTATATTCAACGTACACATTAAAGACATAAAATGAAAATCATTCAAAATTATGGGATTTATTCACAGAATATGTAAACCATTCAGGGACCCTCAATCGATTCTCACCCTTTGCGGTGCCTTAATTAGAAATAAACTGGATTACGAAAGTTCTATTTGGAATCCTCATTACTACAAATATGAAAACATTGTAAAAAAATAAATCTAAGAATGTTATCTTTTAAAAATGGTTTACATGACCATCTTAGATCATACGTCGTACGTCTTCAATATTAATTTTCTTAACATTATGTTACATAACGCTAATAATCCATAAAACTAGCCGCTCGTTAGACAACAGCGCCGCAAGCGGCCAAAGGCAAGACCTCGCAAAAAGAAACATCCGACACCCGGCCTTGAAAACACGCCATTCACCGCTCGAACCCCGCCTAACGAACACACTCACTGGACCTGCACTAAAGATGGCTTCCCGCCCTGCCACGCTACGCTACGGAGAGCTAATAATTGCCTTCCCAGGAAACACATTGCCGCTACAAACTAAACCGTGAGCTGTCTTTTACATTTTCCCCTCTGTTGGTGTTGTATTTTATTCAAATCACAGTTTACCATGCCCGTTGTAGAGAATTATCAGATAGAATTTGCCCGTAACATTATTGTGAGGTTAGGTTAGCCTGTTCACCATAACTACATTCACCATGTCTGTACCTTCCTCCTAATTAAACTACTGAGTTTGAAAGCATACGGGAGTTTCATTTAACAAAGTATTCGAGTCTGGTTCCCAACTATAAGACCGCCTGTCGGCCCACGATCCTGCAGAGGAGCTCCAAGGCCTACCGAATCTGAGCTAGACAAAGGTCCCGAGCCGAGCTCCTTGGGAGAAACCCCCTCACCGGGTAAGTCTTACAAATGCTCTGTCTCCCGTAAATGCAGCCTACCCAACCTTCCTCCTCTCCTTCTCCCGCATTCCCGCACCCAGTCCTCCCGAACTTAACAATTAGAAGGCAATTGATTGATGTAATATGTTTATTCACAATAATTCTCGGTCATCTAGATACTAGATTATGACTCAGCAGTATTGAAATAAATGTACCTTATTCCTATTATCCAAAACGTCATAGCACATTCCACCTGAATACGTTGAGAAACAATATTGCCTACTTTAGTCCTCTGCCTCAAATGTGTCGACTATATAATAAGATAGAGTGTGCTAATGCAGATATTTTCGTCGATAATTTGTACAGTTTCATAAAAAATGTCCTACTGTTACATAAAAAAAAATATGTAACAACGATTGGTATAATTATATTACTTATCACTTGTGTCTCTCTTTGTGTCTCTTGTTTCTATTGCATTATGTATTATTGAGTTTCATTTTTGTATTTTGTACTTTTATGTTTTATATATCGTTTGTCTGATTATTTGTAATTTTATGTATTTTGTGTATATAAAATGGATTGATCTCAGGTGTGAACATCTATAAACCCCTATATAAAAAATGTGAATTAACACAATTTTGTTAAAAAAAATATTCAATTTAAAATAGAGTTGTTAGAATAACTGAAGAAAAACTGTCGAGTTTTCTGTAATTTGTGTAAATAAAGAATTATATTAGTTTTTGCGAAAGCGTTAAAGGATTAATTATTATATTATTTAATGTGACTATTATAACGTTTTACGGGGAGTCAGGTATCTATATTTTTACTTACAAATTTTAGACAGCCCTCTTTTCTTACCATTTGCTTATTGGGTCGCAGCAATAAGTCGACATAGCGTATTTCAGGTATCCCTACTCTGTACTACTTCTGTGAACTCTCCTCTCACAGCTTCTGCATAGGTTTTTCCTAGATTTTTCTGGCCAACTAGAAGGAAGCTTGTAAATAATTATACATCCAATTTTGTTAATCTAATTTATCACAATTTTATGCATAGTTTTTCGTAACATTATAAATAATTTATAACAATTTATCGTAATTTGTCTTAATTTATCATAATTTATCTTAATTAATCATAATTTATCTTAATAAATAATAATTTATCATAATTTATCATAATGTATCATAATTTATCAAAAATTATCATAATTTATCAAAAATTATCATAATTTATCAAAAATTATCATAATTTATTAAAAATTATCATAATTTATCAAAAATTATCATAATTTATCAAAAATTATCATAATGTATCAAAAATTATCATAATGTATCAAAAATTATCATAATTTATCAAAAATTACCATAAATTATCATTGTTTATCACAATTTATCATAATTTATTGAAATTTATCACAATTTATCATAATTTATCATAATTTATTCTAATTTATCATAATTAACTAAAATTTATTATAATTTAATACAATTTATGATAATTAATCATAATGTATCACAATTTACCATAATTTATCATAATTTATTAAAATTTATCATAATGTATCATAATTTACCATAATTGACCATAATTTTTCACAATTTATCATAATTTACCATATTTTATTCATGAATTCCAATTAAAATAACATTGAAATCTCGTATTTGCAATTCGGCATTAACATTTTACCTGTCCATTTTTATTACCTTGTTACAAATGTTGACCATATAGAATATATCGTATATTATAGACACAAAGAGAGACATTTTAAAATACTGTTTTTAGTTATTATTACAAAATAAATTCTTCTTTCTTATGTGTACATCGTGTTAGCTTAGAGTTTAAGTATTTGATGTGAAATATTTTTTTTGTGCTAAATGGAAACATGAGCTAATTAAAAACGTGAAAAATGATTTGTTCTGAAAATGTTCCGCAAATTCCCCGAGATTATAGTTAACATAGGTAAGTAAGTGCTATCACACCGCCCGTTACCATGTTTACTAATAGTTAACTATCCAGTAGGGTCCGCGGCACTATATCACTCGGTTAGGCCTCGCCTGGATGTGCTTCCGGTTGATTGATATGCGCCCCCCCTCCCCGGAACAGGAAGCAGGAAGGACGGCGGCGGACCGGAAGTGCAGGTACCCTGGGGCGGAAGTGCGATGTGTGAAGCCTCCTACTTGTTGAGTAATCTGATTGCGGTGGGTGCAACTGGTGGCGGTGGGGCTGGTAGACCGCGTACCACTGCGTACCTGATTCAAATCAATTAACAGAACGTCTGACTAATTAACACCTTTCATGAGCATAATGCGTTGAATTGTATACAATATTTAATATTCGTAGTTTTTACCTATCTATACAGATGACGACCCACGCAGTGGTCTCATAGAGTTTAAAATGTGTAATTCCCATTAAATGTATCTATCATCTCAAAATAGCATATCGATGGCCCAGTATAACAAGTTCAAAAGCCATAAATTACAATATGGGTATTAAACTATTGGCAAAAAGGAGCTCTTGCCAATTTTAACTAGAAACAAAACAATAAAAAATGTTTGACTCCTTGAGCGCTGAAAAACCAATTTGAGAATCTTCAAACATTCAAATGTACCTCGTTTTATACAAACCGAATTATTTACATTAAAACTGACGATTGTCAAGAACAGTGAGAACAAATAAAATGTATCATTTTTGCATACTTATTTTGACTTTTATGTGCAAATACACATAATATTGATAATCTGAAAACAACACATTTTGACTTGTTACAGTTTAATTCCGGGTCATCGATTTGACTCATCTACGGGAAAAATTTTTTCAAATAATTCATCCTTGTGAAGGAACAGACTTTCAAATAACCAATTTGTCATTGAAAACCTTGAGATTTTGTAATAATGTGTAGGTATATTACAAGCATTATTTTACAAAGCATTGTTCGATAATGTATCAACATTTTGTTTCTAATTATGACCTTCAACCTTGGCAACAACTTTATCAGGAAAACATTGTTTTAACCGATTTTCAAGAAACCCATCATGTGCCATACACTTGCATTCATTATTCTGTGCTTATAGACAGTAGTTACAAATGGTACATTCAGAGAATTATAAATTATTTTTATTTTTACAATGTCTGAAATAAAAATGTATAATAAATTAATAAGAATTACTCTGTTAACACCACTGTTTTTAATATATAAATATCAACCATATTTTAGAAACAAATCATTATTTTGACATAAACACAAGTTCAAAATTTTTAAATACGAATACAATTGTTTTACAATTAGATTAACTTGAAATTTTAGAAATTAGAAAAGGTGTTAATAGTCAATAAATTATTATAAATAATCTCCCTTTTTTAATATAGTTATCTCTTAAATTTACTTTCAAATTAATAATGATATTTATAAAATGTATTATTAATATAAATTTTAATATTAATAAACACTATTATGTTATTTTCGTGCCTTGTTATTTTCTTGATTTTATTTATATCAATATAAAAGTAATTTCTTTTTTAAATTTCTAATATAAATTTATTATTTAACATTTTACAATAATTCCTTATTTTTTCAATAATTTTTTAGATTTTTAATTAATTACTTTCATCACTTATTGTAAATATTTGTAATTTGTCAATTCATACATTATTATTGATTATGTTTATCATTTGTATATACTATCATCATTTTATAGTATACCGTGTATCCTGAAGAGGAAACCTTCGCTTTCGACACATGTTGATATTTAAATATTAAAAACACTGGTATAAACAAAATAACTTTTATTACTTTATTAATAATTACGCCACAAAATGACTACAAATCTATTCAAGAAAAAAGGTATAATACTGTTTCGTTTTATAATATGTACATGATTCTTTTTACTTTTGTTTGTAATTTAACGTTAAACACCAATATATTCTCATGAAACTAAAAAATCCTTATAATGTTACAATGCATTTTGTCTGGTAATGTTAAAACACCTCGCGAAATGTTTCTCATTACCTAAAACTCCGTGGAAATCGACGAATATTTTTTTTCAATTAATAGTAACTACCCAGACTTACCGAACTTTTATAAAAATTCTTTTTTTAAATACCTAGTACATATCGCCTAGTTTTTGACAGCTAAAAAACCCACTACGAATATCATGTTGCTACCTATAAATAGGTAAAACTGTGTGTACAAAATTCACGATGCCAAGGCTCGCCGTTCACGAAAGTTCAATTATTAATACTTCAAACGAGTATATACAAGGTTAACAGATAAGATTATTTAATCTTTACGAATTCACTCATTCCTATTCACCGGCCTGATGTCATAAAATGCTGAATAATATGAATGAGATTAAAAGCAGACACTTTTGGCCATCTGTCCGAACATTCTTGGGTCCATATTTTTTTAATTAAACACGAACTATGTAGTAAAATCTGTCGGTTTATGAACGCCGATGTGAATTTATGATTTTCCTTTGCGTAACACGAGACGCGCACTTAAAAGATCGTAAAGCACTTTTATCTCCAGAGGCAGCCTGACGATTTCACTTTGTTTCGAAATAATAAAGTCGATACCAGATGTTTCAAAGATATTGGGTTGTAAAAAGTGGCTCTTTAATATCACATCCCTCAAACCCTCGGCAGAGTGTCAAGGAAAATATCACTAATTTTGATTTATGTAAGACAAGATGGGATGTTTTCAGTTTCATCGTGGGCCTTATATTTCACCCTCCAAGTTTTAATTTTTTTTTTTTAAATATAACATTTTCTACTTAATTGAAATGGAAACAGTTTCTTCCCATCTATAAAATCAATGTTAACTGCATATCTAATAAAAATCTATAATTTATTTTTATATATGAATACCGCACAGGAGTCCCAAACTGCTCCCAACCGTCTGGAGCCAGTGAGACTATGGCATTCCCAATTGGGGAATGTTGTGAGGCTGAAGGCATTGGGGAGGGTAAGGAGAAGGGGGAGAGGAAGGTGGGGAAATGGGGAAATGGGGAAATATCTGGCTATTCAGATCTGGTCACCAAACACGGCTAAAAAGCCATTTCAAGCAACGTTTCAATTCTGAATGGTGGTCTTTCACCAGGGCGATCCTGAGAGTATCTTTCACTCGGGAACGTGCACAATTGTATTATATATTATTTTTAAATTAATTAATTGTGAAACAACACAAATGAATTAAATAATGGTTTATTAATGCCAACCCTAATTATATACTAGCTGAAGTACCCGGCGTTGCCCGGGGTAATGAATGGTTTGGAGTAAAGTTTTGAGGTTACGAATAACCTGACAATATTTGAAAATCTCCTACTACCATCACAGTAAGCGGAAGATATTGCTTATGTCGTCGTGGAAGACTTAGCCAGTCGAGGAATTTAACTCAAGACGCCTGGGTGGAACCCAGACGCGATGCCAACTCAGCCACTGACCGGTCGAAATGTGTTATGTTACCCCTACCACTACCCAGTAACTTACAAGTGTTCAAAATTCCGTTAAGTACCAAAATTCTACTTTAAGGGGGTGAGAAAGGGGAACGGGGTGATTTTTTTAAACCTCGTGCACACAATGACTTTCTTCTAGTTTTAAAGGTCATTTGTGCAAAATTTCATCTAGCTCGGAATAAAACTGTAGATTTTTATTAGAACCAAACACACCCACAGACTTATTTATGCACTTTCATACTACCAAACATTATGTCTTCTCCACTTAACTTGTTCTTCAACCATCAGCCATTGTAAAATATTAATGATATATTTGTACAATTTAAGATTATTTCCTTAGAAGTTCAGAGTAGATATTATGGCTAAATACTCCGTCATCTTGGGCCACGTTTCGCACAGCCTTGCAAAATTCATCAATATCGCCATTCTGCAGAAAGTGTATTTGTTTGATCATTTCTCCCCTCGATTGTGCCTCGTTTCAGTAAAAGTCGCCTTTAAGTCGTTTTTAATTTATTTATTTATGTAAATGCACAAAGATAATAATTGTCCGTCATCGATAATTTAACAGGAAACATGAAAAAAAAATTTGTCAATTTTTATCGTAAACAGTTAAATTATAAATAATTGAGTGAATTACTTAGAACGGATTTCACACCTGAAATGAAATGCACTTTTGTGGGCTTGTATGCTTTCTAAATTCTCTCGAGGGCCAATATTCCGAACCGTGGAATAAAAGTGATTCCGTGTCAGAAGTTAATCACCGTTGTTATGCTATCACTCTTAGTTTCTTCGTTATCGTATTTTCTTATTTCTTATTCCGACCTGCTATACTTATTATTTTTCTATCCATAAATTCCATGTTATTTTGGGCACCTGTACAAAAACATGTATTTATAGAGATGTTGGTAATTTATTTATTTTTTACAGGAGGTGAGGGTAACAATTTCCCTCAAGGCCCATATCATCTTTGGGAATGCTGTATGGAGGGTCTTTTAAAGGATAGGAAGGAGTGAAGGGTCTTGAAGAGACCCATGTTGTAGGAAGGAGAAAACACAGAGGCCGTTCTCATCTGATAAATGTCAACCGTGTACAAATGTTGGGCGCACGTTTGGCGTGTTTCCCGACTGTGCACCGGTTCCGAAGGGATCAATGACGCTAGTTCCTCAGAGCATCTTCCACTATGGTAGAACAAGTACTTTAAAACTACTTTAGATTGCAAGGTATTGAGCTTAAATATCTGCTCCGCAGTTTGAAAAAGTCCTGAAATCGTAATGTTGGTAACAATGAATTAAGAAGTTCGCATTTCTTTTTACAGAAAATCTTTTTATTGTTTAATTTATTTAACCCCCGTATATCCCAGCTGCATTCGTTCTAGAAAAAAATCATCGATCGGTCTAATCAGTAACAAAACAAGGGAGAGGGGGATAAAAAAAACTGGGGTAAACTTTTCGAGGAAACGACCCTCTCCCCCATTTTTATGGCGAAATCTCCCGAACTCTTGGGAAAAGTGGGGTAGGGGGGGAGAAACGCGCAAGTACGACCAATGGACAAAAGGGACAAGAGTGTAAGGGCCAGGCCGGCAAATAACAGCTAAATTATTTATTCCGGGAGAGATGAGCGATAGTGGGGCCACTCGGACGGTCCTTGACAAACAATGTATTTACACCCTTGCCCCAAATGGTCATCTGTCGTCGCCCTCCTCCTAGGAGATCTTATAAGAATTTTCCAACATGTCTTTTTGATTTTCGATTCGTTTTCCTTGGTATAAAATAGAATGATTTACTTTGGACAACATTGCGGCACCGAATGCGTCTTTTTCAAGAAGTTTTGGTGACTGTCTTTTCGTGCTGTATTGACACTTTTAAACTATTAAATTTTAACTTTTTATAACATAATGATAAATTATAATTTACTTGAATATTTCTTGTTGTAACAACTTATTTTGCTTATAATATTTACAATAAATATGATCTATCGTTTTCTGCACCTTTTGGTATTTGTTTCTTTTTATAATTCCACTTAAATCTATTTTTCTAACTGACTACAATATTATAAATACAATTCCTTTCCGGGTTACTAATAACCTAACAATATTTGAAAATCTCCTACTATCATTACAGTGAGTGGAAGATGTTGCTTGTGTCGTGATGGGGGACTTAGCCTGCCGAGAAATTGAACTCACGATATTGGGCGTCGTATTTTTATCGAACCGATAAATAATAGATTAAAATAGAAATATCTCCCAGCGGCGATGGAGACGTCTTAGAATAGTATTCAAGCCCTTGAGGGGACAGGGGAAGTTTCCTAGTTCCTCGGCTCCAGTGACCTGTCCCCCTCGGGAAGCTCAGGGGACACTGAATATTTAATAGCTGCTGAGCGCTCAGTGGAGGATACTTGAAGATGCCCTCTCGATAAATTCCTCAATAAAATAAGAAACAAAGCGTCGGTGACGTCTCAAAGGTCAGACGATACACAGTCTTACATAGCTAGCGAGTGGCGTGCCAGAGTTTAACTGATAAGTAATGTTTTAAATATTTCATGCGATTTAGCCAACAGGTTCCACAGGTTAGATAGTGAGATCGTAAAAACACATATTTTCGTATGAGAGTGAACTGGTTGGTACTTTATATATTTTCCTAAATACTTAAATCTGAAGTCACTATTGTGTAAGGCGATTTCATCAGCATGAATGAAATAAAATGATCAAATTTATGAAGAATGGTAAGGCGGTTTCGTCAATATTGCTGAATACTTTAAATTAGAAAGCCGTATAATTCTCACATGGTTATGCAAACTTTTTAACCAGTGTTTAGAGGATGGTTATACCTCATTATATTGGAGAAGGGCTATGATCATCCCTCTATACAAATGTAAAGGGTCACGTATGGAATGTGGAAATCACAGGGCTATTAGCATGCTAAGTTCAGTTGGAAAGCTGTATGGTAGGATACTGATTGAAATGGTACAAATGAAAACAAAGGTTAAAATATGGGATGTGCAAGGTGCATTTATGAGTGGAAGGGGGTGCATGATCAAATTTTCTCGTATGCTCACAGAGAAGTTTCTGGCAAAAAACCAGAAACTTGTCTGTGCTTTTGTAGATCTACAAAAAGTATATGACCGAGTTGACAGAAAAAAAATATGGAAGGTGTTGTCCAAGTATGGAGTGAATACGATTCTTATACAGACAATCGCAGCTCTGTACGATGGAAGCTTTGCATGTGTTAGGGCAAACGGTGATTTTATGGGGTGGTTTGACGTCACAAAAGGTGTTAAGTAAGGTTGCGTAATGACACAGTAGTTATTCAATCTATATATGGATAATTGTATGCAAGAATTGAAAGGGGTGTGCTTGGGCACGAAAATGAGCAATCTGTAAGTATGTTGCCTGTTGTATGCTGATGATGCGGTGATGATTGCTAACAGTATTGAAGATCTACAGTATCTCCTATCTAGAATGAACGAAGTATGCATGAAGAATGAACTAATGATGAATGTAAATAAGTCTAAAGTCATGGTGTTTGAAAGAGAGAGTACGAAAACAGTGTGCAATACAGTTGTGAATTATGAATACTTGGAGCAGGTCGATGAGTTTGTATATTTGGTAAGTATATTTACGAGAGATGTAAAGACTGATACGGATATTGAAAGAAAGGTGAATGCAGGAAACTCTATTAACGGACGACTGAACGCGGTTGGCGCAAACAAAAAGTTGTCCAAAGAAGCGAAACTAGCAGTCCACAATGGAGTGCTGAAACCAACCCTGATGTATGGCAGTGAGGCGCGGAACTGGCAGAGGAGAGATGAAAGTAGACTGAATGCTGTAGAAATGAGATCTCTGAGACGAATGTGTGGTAAAACCATGTATGATCGTGTGAAAAATGTTGAGATTCGTAAGGAATGCAAGGCTGCTGTTTGCGTAATGAGCAAGAATAAGAAAGGGATGCTTAGATAGATCGGTCATGTAAAGCGAATGAACGAAGAAACGAGTGTAAGGAGAATATATGACGCGAATTTGAGTGGAAGAAGAAGCCGGGGACGTCCAAGGAAGACATGGCACGATCAAGTTAATCAAATACTTGAGTCGGGACATGTCAAGTCTGAACAACAGAAGAGAATGTATGAGACGATGTATGAATGTGAATGAAGCAAGAAGTGTATGTTAAGATCGAATTGTTTGGCGGTCCGTCCTCTCTGTCTACCCCTGCGGGGAAATGGCTTGATAGTTAGTTAGTTTTTTTTATTCCAATACATTTTATTTTGGTCCGTATTTGGGATGGGGGGGGATCCTTAAAGACCATAATTTTTGTTTTTTTTTCTTCATATTAATATTGCACTCATGTTGAAATGGTTTCTTTCCAGAGATCGTGAGAATGTGATTCTTTAAAGATTCATTATGAGATTATTGAAATTTCACTCAGAACATGGGAACGGTTTCTTTCCAAGCTCGCAAGATTCTGATTCTTTATAAGATTAATTGCATTCAGAACATGGCAATGGATCCTCTCCCGAGTTTTTCTCCATGGTGAATACGAAAGTGCGTTTTTTAATGAGATTTTCGAGTAAATGAAAGTTGCAGTCAGAACGTTAGTATGATCCGCGTAAAAGCTTATTGTGAACTAAGTTGCAGTAAAATTTTCGACCGGTTTTAAAATTACAAGGAACAAATAAATCTCAAATATAGTGCTAATATATATATTAAAAAATTTAAAAAATGAAGTGAAATAATACTCGTACATAGGAATGAGAATATTAAATCGACCCTTTTTAGGGAATCAATCGAAGACGGATAATTTAGAAAATTGACAGACGCTATTCAGATCATAGATTAAAAAAGTTCCCCAAACCTATACATTTTGCGTACTGGTTTCATGTCACGGCTATCCATGACAAGGATTATAAAAACAGTACGAATGGTCACCTTACTATTGTGGCACCTCGAAAGTTGTCTTTCTGTTTCTGAGAGATATTTAAGCAAAAAAAAATTATGCTTTCGTTATCTAGTATCACCCTGCATGAAATATGCGCACACCCGGTAGTAGCTGAATTCGGCAAATGTGTCACGCGTTCAATCCTCTCTCATTGTACAAGCAATATTTTCCGCTTCCAAAGATGTACGAGTAAGTAGCAGGAATTCAAGTATTGTTGAAATATTTGTAACACGGGTATCTATCTATCTTAGAAAAAAAAAACAAAACATTTCATCAGTATCCAAGAACTTTCTGGGCAGCGAAAGCATAGGCTGAAATTTTTCTTCGTTGAATTATGAAATATTTTATTTGATACATTGCATAATTTTTTTATACATTTTTTTGTTAACATCGGACAGAAATATTTATTATTCCCTTGAAACTCAAAAACCAAAACTATAGTAAAACGGGTCTACTGAATACCTAGGTACATAGTATTAATAAAGTACTTGGAGAGTGGACGCATAATTAAAATCGTAGGAGACATCTGTCTACTCAGTGCTATCTCAAATTAGCTTTTTTTATAGTGTAATATTTTTTAATTATATACAATGGAAAGTTATACCCGCTAAGCCACTGCAAGTAGCTTGTCAGCGGGAGTTTATTTCAACAATATTATATAATACAACAATAAATAACAATCATCATACAAATGTAGGGAAAAATTAAGATATAGAGACGCATGCAAGTTGTGATCAATGTACATAAGTTGGAAAAAAATAATGGAAATAGCATTACAGTTTTGTTATTGAGATACTAGAGTCCAATTTTCTAACACAGATTTAAATAATATTATAAAAATATCAATATCATAAAAAATATCAAAATTGTAAAAGTACCAATATTATAAAAACATCAAATTATAAAAATATTAATATTACAAAAATATCAATATTTAAAAAATACCAATATTGTAAAAATATCTATATTATAAAAATACCAATATTGTAAAAAATATCAATATTATAAAAATATCAAAGTATCGGCAAGTATTAAATAAATTGAGAAATAAATATATATATATATACATATATATAAATAAAACAGCCGTACAGTTTGGTTACAGTGAGGATAGACTTAATATAAACACCCGGATTCCATAAAATTTGATTTGATTGTGCTTTAGAAACGTCGTCCATATAAATATTAGAAGTGACAGTGACTAAAAAACAACCACTCTAAAAATTCGGAAAACTCAAGTTAGTTAAAAGCTAATTTCGAAGCGGTAGCCTAAAAATAAGCACTTTAATGATTTATATTTTGCTACACGCATATGTACTCGTACACTGTGAATCCTAGCAGCTCTTGGATACATTTCCACGTATCACCGACCGGTTAAATCAAGAAGGGAAGTTAATAATTAACCAGTAAAGTCATTAATACATAAAATCACTCTGGCCCGCGGTTGAAACGCTTTTGCTTTTATTTCCTCTGTCACCTAAGGCGAGGAAAGTAATTTAGAATAACACGGGGCTGCAATTGCATTATTGAGTGTGTTCCAACAATGGGTGGGGTAAATTATTTACTACCCTTCTACTAGTATTAGAAGCCTTCCATACGCCGCATACAATATACATTTATTCCGCGGGTTGATCGGGAAACGAACTGAACCATGGTTATTATTACCTATTAGCTTCTACCCTTTTTAATGCGGGTAGGTAGACATTAAAATTAAAGGTATCGGTTGGAATTGATACCTTCGTAGAAAATTCACTTTAAAGGCATTAGTCATTGATGATGTGTGAACGTGAAAACGATCAGGACCGGCAGCAAATTTAAGTGCTCATAAAAAAATATATATCCGTAATAATTACATTGTAATTTTTCTGCATCTTATTTAGGAAATAACGAAAATTGCGACAAAAAATATTTTTTAAATCTACCTACTCATGTACAGTAAATAATAAATTTCAACAGTATTTTAAATTAACAGATTCGTCATGTTAAACCTTATTAAACTTTGTTAAATTCTCCATAAGTATAACGTTAAAACAAGGATTTTAAAAGAATATACAAACATCTTTTATTCAAACCGCTGGATTACATATGAATTGGTCCAAAAATTCTGATTACACATTCAGAAGTATTTATATAACAGATTTATTACTCATGAATAATGGCGCCTTGAAATCAACCGATATTTATGTATATTCTTAGACAAAAAATAATATAGTAATCGAGTAACACGATCTTACAATGATCACATCAATTAATTTAATAACCAAGTATTAATAATTACCAGGGACACTCGTTACATAACATCTAATTACAGCTCTGTATCGAAGCTACATTGAGTGGTGACCTATGGCGCCGCGGCACCACCTACGCCCTCTCGATCAGGGGGCACACCCCCCACCCCTCACCGGGTCACCTCGTACCCCACAGAGGGGGTGATGACACTGGTTATACCAGTCGAGCAAGATGGTAAAACACGCAATGGGGTTATTATTAAGGTTAAATTAAACAGAGACGAGCACCTAAAAATACATGTATCATTTTTAGGTTTCAATAAACCGCAATCATTTATGATGCGTGGAAAAGGGATAGCAGGTCAAATAAAATTTTATATGTATATATATATTTTCATTATTACATTATTATGTTTTTTTTTTGTTATAGCACAGCTGTTTCAGAATTGGTTACCATTACCCCTTTGGATAATTGGTGTCGGTGTAAAACCGATGTTTAATTGTTTTAATCTGTATTCCGAGAAGTACTTATATTTCTAATGTATAATAAGTAAGTTCTCCGGATAATTATTTCAAATTTTGAAATTGGCCAGTCTGACAATGCTCGTGATAGGGTGAAACCGGTCGGTCGAAAATAAATAAGTGAATAAAAGTTACAAAGGTTTTTTAATAAAATAAAAAATTTAAATCATTTCTTCGCATAACTTTGATAAAGAAATCACGAACTTCCTGATGTCGATTTAGACTGGAATCAACCGTAACACCAAAGAGATCATGGGATTCAGCACTCAAAAACTCAGGCAATACCTTCAGTTTCTTCTGTAAATTCTATGAGGGTAGTTAGGAAAATTTATAAGCTTTCAAAAAGCAAAAATCATCAAACTGTAATCTTTAAATTCTATGAAATACATCCTAAAATGTCTGAAAACAAGTGCATTTTAAAACCTATAAAAAGCAATTTAATACGTTTTACCTAAAATTCCAGTACGTATTTCATAAAGAATATAAAATATTACAGTTTGAGGATTATTGTCCTATGAAACCTTATGAATTTTCCTAATTACCCGTATGTACGTTATTAATAAATCATTCTTACTATTTCTTAAGTAAGCAATGCGTGTTTTTTGGGTGCTGGCCCATAAGAAGTAAGAATAGTGTTATCAAGGAAGAAAGATGTCAGCATTCCTAAAATAGCAAATTCTACATGAAAATCACGATAAAATACAAATCATGATAAAATACAAATCATGATAAAATCTTCATGAAAAATTTAATAATTTGGAAGTGTGATCAAAACGTAGCTAATTTGTCACGAATCTCAGACCTCCGAGAGTTCCAGAGCGGGGATCGTGCTTTTTCCCGGGATGCATTATTAAAATATTCCTACAATTAAAAACGACAGTCGACCGTTCATTTATTTGCACCCTTTTCATCGCAAATGAGAATACTTTCTAAAGCTCCCTCTCCTCTTACTCCAACGCCTCCCTATCTCATCTTTTGTTAATCGATGAGGGAAGAATATAATTATGTAAAAAAAGGTTATATAAATTTTGTAAAAGTAAAAACCCTCCCTTATTTTCGGAAACTTTTCAATTTCGATTTTATTTTATTTGCTGGAGATTCGTTTTTAATCTGGGCAATAATCACCTGGGAAAAAGAAATACCTGTTGATGGCCCCTCTACGGAGTGTTGGTGGAAACCCCATTAAAGGTCTAAAAGAGATCAAGTAAGTGTTCCCTTTTGTGCTTCAAAGAGATTTATTTCTGTTTCATTCCTGAATAAAAGATAAAAAAAATTGTAACGCGTATAGCAGGCGCAGTCTTTAGGATTTGCTTTATCTTGCGAATTTAAAAGTTTCAAGCTATGATGGGTGTTTGTCTATGGAAATGTCAAAGGTAAAGAAATTGTTACCCTGTGGTAAAATTAAAATAATGCTTTAAAAGTCAACCACGAAAAACCATAGATTAAAAAAAGCAAAGATTTTCATTCTGAATGAGTCTTGGGCCCTTTTTTAATGCGATGCTATGTATTGACCCTTCGATTTGTATCTCTTTCGTATACATACACATTGAAAAGTTATATCACTGTGTAATTTAATATAAAATCACATGAATAGATACGTTTTACTTAGTTTCTCCTTTTCCTTTAGTAACTATAATATATAACTATAAAAATTAAAAATATACTTTGTATTTACCACTTTAATTAAAATATATAAATATTTCTCAGAAATATATAAATATAAAAATATATAAATATTTTTGAGAAATATTTATATATTTTAATTAAAGTGGTAAATACAAAGTATATTTTTAATTTATATAATTAATAATGATACCACAAAGTTACCAAACATTAGAAGAAATTATAATATATAACTATTCAATTTAATGGAATAACTTAGTAATAACTTAGCTCAGTGGTAGACTATTATCCCGGTAAGACAGAAGTCCTGGGCTCGATTCCCTGATACGACCGTTATCTTTTTTTATTTTCTGCCATTTTTCTATTTCATGTTTCATTTGGGATTTATTTATATTGTCTTCGATAATTAAATATAATATATGATTAATTTCCTCTGTAATATCATTTTATAGGTGCCTCACCCGGAATTTAATTGGTTTTTAAGGTAAACATATACATACCATTACCAATTCTTTTCCCATATTTGAGTAATTTATGTACATGTTGTTATCAATAATCATATTATGGCAAATTTTGTGAATACGGACGATTTTAATTTTTGGTAGGCATTTACAAAATTTCTTCTTTTCTATGCATTGAATGACAATACTTGAACCATTGATAATAGACAATGGTATTGGAATATATATGTTTTTTTATATGTTATTTTATAAAGAAATCCATTACTTGATACACTGACTTATTGACACATTGAGATATTAAAATTTATCCCTTTTGGAGGATAATACTACAGCCGTTAAATATTTACAACCCTGTCTCGCTACATGTCAAATAATCCACTGACATAAATTAGAATTCATACCGTATGCGATATTCAAATCGACCCCCCCCCCCCATCCAAATATCCAATCCTCCCAAATTGAATGTTTTACGAGCAATCGTCGAACCCAAATCTCCAGTTTAGCGAGGCGCGAATTCAGGAACGACGAAAATGAATTATTATGCAAAGTCAACACACAACCAGAGAATTTATCACAACGCTTTATCGTAAATTTTTGTACGTGACTTACATGCAAAACGAGCGGTGATAAAAAACATATCTTAGTCGTCATCATTTCCCCGCTCTTTTTCCGCGTTTTCCCGCATTTCCCGCGGTTTTGTCCTTCCGTCGGAATACAAAAGATGGCGGGGTGAAACCCGATTCACACTTATTTGCATAACCTACGGAATAAAATGTGGGAATAAATCAAGCGGGGTGGTGAGAGCGGTAAAATAAATACATTATGAGTGGGAAGTGGGAAGCTGGGGTCGGAGTATATGAAAGCGGTTTTAGAGATATTTTTACGCGGTTTCCACTCCGATGGGCTCTCAACAGATCTCTGCCGAGTCTGCGAATCAAAGTGTTATGCCGTTTTTATTTAAATATCCACTTGGCATGTAAAGGAATTCCACGCTACATTGTTGCACGAGTATGAATACATATTACGACTGAACGTGCTGAGAGGGTAATCAGTGAGATCTTTTGAATATTATTCAATGAAAAATGCACGTTTTATTACAATTGAGGTGATTTTTAATGTGTCAGTAAATAAGAAAGTTTTTTTACACTTTGTTAACAAAAATAAATTTATTGACCATATTGCATTCGACATCACACGATACATTCGATATACTCGTAACTTATCATCTAACTTGCATCTACATATTACAAAGTTCTTCACGAACACAATTGCAAACTAGACAGTGTCTCGGATAAAAAAATGGAGAATAATATTGAATTCGAGATATGATATCGATGAAGATGACATAAATTGAAATGATCTCATTAGCTAATTTGGTAAAGTGGTTGCCCCAGATAGGCAGAGGTCCTGGGTTCGAGTCGAGTTCGGTTATGTTAATATTATTTTCTTGGATGATTGAATAATATACTTGTTTCTAATTTTTAAAGTGTAAATTCATGATGGAATTCCATTTTAATATGATTTTTTTTTTATAAAAAAATCTTCGAAACTTTCTTCCGCTTTTTATTTTCGACCAGACCGGTTACACTCCATCACGGGCATCTTCAGATTGGTAATTTTAAAACTAATTCTATGGCATATACATAGCATCTAGCCCCATTACTTTCGATCCATAAATATTGTGACGCCATTCCACGCTTTTAAACTTAGCTTTTATATAGTAGAAATAATTAAATATGCAAACACAGCGACACTGAAGAGACCATTAGAGCAATGGGACTCGCTCTTGACAGACGCTATATATACCACATATTTAGTTTTTAAAATACCAGTATGAAGATGCCAGTGATAGAGTGAAACCGGTCGAGTCGAAAATAAGAAGTGGAAGAAAGTTAAGAAGGTTTTTAATCAAAAAACCATATTAATAATATACTGTGTGAGATTTATCTATTTTTAATGATATTCGTTTCAAAGTTGATGCTTTTTGCTGGAAGAGATGCATAGATGCAGCAGATGGATTGATCGAGAATTAGCTGAATAACATGATCCCATTTATATACGACATTTTCCATCAACTATTGTTTAAGTTTTCACTTATGGTATTCAATGCTTCGTTTGTGTGAAATATTATGAAACAATGCATGAAAATACCTTTACAGACCACAGGTAGTAAAACGGCATCGCAGGTAACCACTTTGAACAAAATTTCCTTTGCATATGAAAACTACGAGACTCCGTATGAAAATTTCATCTAAATCAATTTCAACCACCACCAGTGGATCCTCCAGCTGATTAGTTGTTGAAATTAGTTCCCGTTAGAAAATCGATGATAAACTTAAAGTCGGTCAAACTAAAGAAAACAATCGACCTTGAACTCAGGAGTTGGATCCCGCTTACTTGCTGAAGTTTTTTAGGGTACCATTAGCAAGTTGGCACAACTTGGTAGGTACTGGCCTCAAGTTAGTAGGTTGTGGGTTCAACTTGGCAATTCTGTGTGACTGTGAACTCCGGTCCGCTGAAGTTCCCGCTATCAGGAAACTTATTTATAGTCGCTGCAGCCAAGTTAAAAAACTTAGCGGAATAAAAGTCCAAGGCTCGGTTCGAACTTGAATAACAATATGACCTTGAGACAAAAGTCTTGCGAGGCCGCTTAATGCCATGAAGTTATGAAAATATAAATCCGACAAAGAAACTTCCTGGACATTTTGGAACTCGGCTCGTTCGGCATGTTTGGCTTTGGCGAAAGTTGAGATTTTTCATCGGACTTTGGACTTTCGGGTGTCGAATGGCGGAAGTTAGGAGTTATGATGGAGCATGACGTAATTAAACAGTGATGCTATTATTGGATTTTCATTCAAGTTTTAAGATCAACATTCTCACTAGTATGGTGGATATTTTTTAAATTGTTCTAATGTTTAGGATATACTTGCATTGTTTATTTTGCTCTGATTATGGGCACGCTGCGAAACGCTGATTTCTGAAGGAGGGTGACAATATAGCTCAGTATCCAAAAAAGTATTTGGAAGGTACTTTTTTAATAGTTAGAACCACCGTAATTTAATGCATAACATTTGTCATGTAGATTCCGCAATAGTTACGATATATTTCAGCAGATCTTTCACGTTTATGTCAAATAGGTTCCACAATAAAGTATCGTTTAACACAATGTAATTTTTTTATACATATTTACTGATCAATTAATCACTTAACAGAGTATATTCCTTAAAAATAATTTTAAAAAATGTTTTCACGTTTTTTTTTTTAATATGTTTTTCTTCTATAGGAGCGGACACTTGCGTTTAGAAATTGAGCATCACGATGACAAACGTATTTTGAATATATAATTAATTTCATTTAAGGAAGTGTGAACTTAAAAATAAATACATATCTCCGTATATAAAAATGAATGTTTGTCTGTGTGTCCTCGATTTTCTCGGAAATCACCACCGGTTTCACTGAAATTAACGCTGTTTGTTTAGAGAGTAGTTGAATGAAATCCAATATGAGAAGCTGTTGCTATAACGTTTTAAAATTAGTATGAAAAAACAATGAACTCACCATGTTGTATCGAGGTTAGCCTATAGATACACCACTCTGGTTAACCACAGATTAAATATTCAAAAGATGATTTGTTCGGGTAGAATATTTTCAAAATGAAAAACTCAAGTGGTACCTACTTAAGATCTTTATTATTCAGATATGTTTGGAATGAAATAAAAAAAAGTCATCATAAGGCATTAATTTCGCTGTCAAATCAATTGTGGCACCCAAATGACAAGCAAGAATTCACAATTTTTTAAAAATCCCAATCAAGTCCGGGTACGAATTTAGAAGATAATTTTATATAGTTTCGTAACTTTTACAATGAACAGTTCTTCATTTGCTTTTACTATGGATTTGTCGTCTTCAATTTTTCTGATGTTTTTCGGTAGGCTGTTGAAGTATTTTTTTCCCTAGATATGTGTAAAGATGAGGTGTTACATTTCTGTGATGGGAATGTGTGTTTTTGGCGTGTATCAGTTAAGAAACTATGATTTTGTTTTTCTATTATTATTTGAATTATTATGTTTTTTCGAACTATATCATTATTTTAATATTTTAAATACTTAAAAAATAAGGTTTGTTCGATATTTTCTTGTATTTTTAAATATAGTTTTTATAATTAGACGTTGTACAATAAGGAAATAAAAAAAATAAAAAAACAAAAAAACAAAAACAAATTATGCCAGTATATTAGATCCCAACCCTAGTGTATGCCAATGAGCCATGAAACCGGCAGAGGAAGGATGAAAGTAAACTGAATGCCGTATAAATGAGATCTCTGAGGCGAATGTGTAGTAAAACCATGTATGATCTTGTGAACAATGTTGAGATTCGTAAAGAATACTAGGCTGTTGTAAGGGTAATGAGTAAGATTAAGAGAGGGAAAGGGAGTAAGAAAGGGAAGCTTAGATGTTTTGGGCATGTAGAGCGAATGAATGAAGAAAGGAGTGTAAGAAGAATATATGACGTGAAAGTAAATGGAAAAAGAACCCGGGGACGGCCGAGGAAGACATGGCACGATCAAGATCATTACTTGAGTCGGGCCATGTCAGAAGTCGGAATAATAGAAGAGAATGTATGTGAGACGATGTATGAATGTAAATGAATCAAGAAGTGTATGTCAAGATCGGGTTGTTTGGCGGTCCGTACTTTCTGCCTACCCCTGCGGAGAAACGACGTGATGGTTAGTTAGTTAGTTCGTTTTCATAGTTAAAATAATTTTCAAATATTCAATTTTTCAAAGGTCGCCAAAACGCTCCAAATCTATAGCCGGTCGGTTTTGAGGTTATAATGTCATATCTCAAAACAAGGATGAGTTCACCGTACATAATTTTATATTCTATTCATAGTAAACCATAACTAAACATAAGTTATAACATTTGTACCTTTATAGAATTTTTAATTCGAAGAAAAATAATAGTATTGAGCATTAACATTATCGAAAAATCCATATTTCCAATTGGTTTACTCATGAACACTCTAATTTCTGTTATTAATCATAGTTTTATATATTGAACAACACTTATACAGTTTAAAGTCACCCAAAGTACCTTAAAAATTCATCAAAGCTAAAAAAACACACATTTAAAATATAAAACAAAATCGAAAAACAAACAGCCATTCTAATCCAAAAACAAAATACACACGTGAATTCAGATGTTCCAAATACTGTGGTACCAAAATAACACGATTTTTTGATGAGATGATTATTTATTCACTCTTAAATAACGATTTATAAATTTTACGTATAATTAATTACATGTTATAAAAGTTGCATATTCAGAATCTGCGTTTGGTGATCTGTGCGAATATATATTTTTAAAGTTTTAATTTAATATTTTTCACTGTACCTTATTTCAACAGGAAGTAGATAGAATTTCAGCTGTAGTCGTCGTCATGGCTTGTTCAAGATACCTCATAGCAGAACAGGTGTTCTAGCACAGCATAGCATAACAAGAGGAATTTTATTTTTATTTTTATATGAATACCGCACAAGAGTCCCAACTGCTCTCAACCGTCTGGAGCCAGTGAGACTATTGCATTCCCAATTGGGGAATGTTGTGAGGCAGAAGGTATTGGGGAGGGGAAGGAGAAGAGGAAGAAGAAGGTAGGGAAATAGGGAATTAGGGAAATAGGGAAATAGGAATAGTGCTAAATAATGAAATTTTTGAAACAGTAGTTACATTTAATTTCTTTTTTTTTTAATTTAATGTAAATCAAATTTAATAATGTTATTATTAAGTTCTGCAAGTATTTTTAGTTGTTATTATTGTGACAGCTGTTTCGGCGTTTAAGGACATTTTCAAACTGTGGTTAATCCACATTGCGACATAAATCATTACCCATCAATCCAATTTTTTAAAGGAGTGGGGGTAAATTAAATAATATAAATAAGTCGTCGCAATGTGGATTAACCAGAGTTTGAAAATGTCCTTAAACGCCGAAACAGCTGTCACAATAATAATAACTAAAAATTCTTGCAGAACTTGATAATAACATTATTAAATTTGATTTACATTAAATTTAAAAAAAAATTAAATGGAGTTCTACGAATTAAACACAAAAAAATTAATACATTTAATTTCGTTTTAAATAACCTTAAGTGTTGAGAATATTAAAATAAAAATATTGAAATGTATCAGTATTCTGTGGTACAATCATTTAAGAAAAACACTCACATACGTACATACTATTTTCACCAAAGTCTTAGAATATTTTTTTTAAATTTGTACATTTTTGTACATTTAATACCACTTTGTAAGTAACAAGATTTAAAAAAAAATCAACATTTTAAGTACCTAATTACCGTGTGTTCTGTACTGAATTTATAAATAGTTATTTAACCATGTACCTCCCTATATAACGGTATATACCTACTATATGTGATGTGTATATTTTCTCGGCGCCGCGTTACATTTGAATTCAAACCAATCGTACTTAATATGCATTTATAGGGGATTCAGAAAACGCCTCCAACTTTCCCAATAAACAAAACAAACGTAACCTACTTCACGAATTAATAAATTCGGAAACTTTTCATTTCGCTTCAACTGATCCGAGCCCCGTAATACGTGGTGCTATCTTCCTCGTGCTATATCTGTGGCTGAGTGGCCAAGCATCCCGTACCATAAAGGGAAAAATCTAACAAAAACACATATGAAAAATCGTATTTATTTATTTATTATTAAATTTAAAAACAAAAACATTAGCCTCTCATTTTACTAGGACAGTCAGACAGACATTTTAGTGAAACAATATATTATTATTTTTTTTATTTATTTAAATAACACCAAAGTTATTCATACTATAAACAACTATAAAATCTACAGTAAATCTTTAAGTTGGGCCGTACATTTATAGATTATAACAATAATAATTTCATTGTAACCCAAATAACTATCATAAAGTATCTGTCTTCCAGTTAGTAACAATCATAGGGTGACCATATTTTTGTTAACAAGAAGTAGTGATTAAATAATAATAGGTAAATAATAATAAGTAATTAATAATTACTAAATAGTAATACTTGAATAAAAATAAGTAAATATTAATAAGTAAATAATGATCAGTAAATAGTAATAACCATATAATAATAAATATAAAATATTAAGTAAATATTAATAAGTAAATAGTATTAAGTACATAATAATAAAAATAGGTAAATAATAATAAGTAAATAAAATTATGTAAGTAGTATTAAGTAAATAATAATAGGTAGATCCGATTAATAATAAAAATAATGATTGGTCAATTTTTCTAAGCGCCGTTTAGTAACTTAAATCACCTCAAGGGCGTTTTACATCGTTTTACAGTTTGTAGCCCCCTTTAAATGACTGCTAACGCAAAGGTCACCCAAGGTCAAAAACTTACATTTTTTTCAGAGTATAAACCTTAACAATATAAAATCAAAAACTTTTATAAATATATTGTGCGGGAATACATAAAACATGAACGCGTTTACGGAAATATTGAAATAATTAGAGACATGTCACACTCAGTTGGCAGCACCGGTAAGGAACGAATATCTTCACTGGGTACTGGAAATGTGTACATTTGATAAAAAAAATTATCACTTTTCGGCAGCCTGTTATAACATATTTTTCATGCGACATGACTTGGAGCTGTTGGAAAGCAAGTGTAAAAAATGACGGATGTGATTTAAAAACGATGTCCTTATATATGAAATCCTTCGTTAACAGCGTTTAAAAAAATACACAAATCAATTCTCGCTATTAAAGGAGACCGTGATAAAAAAAAAAGGTGTTCGTAATTTATCAGAAACTGCAAAACACGTTTACTTAACAACTTTATTGAAAATTTGAAGAAATTAACATAGGACCATCGGCTCCTCAGCCACCGATATCTTTTATCTTCTCCATTCTCACAAGTCATCCCCTTCATCCTTTAACTCCTTGCCCTTGTTCAAATGCTACAATGTTATTTTGAAAACGTTTAAAAGTTGTTAGTACGACCATTGTCTCTTTTGCGAATCCGCGTTTAATGAACGGGAAGTAATCCAAACTACGGTAATCGCATACTGGGAGATATACTGACGATTTAAAGATGCAAATAACAAGTTTTCAAGTACGAACATCCCATTCCCCGCAGATACTGGTGGAGACAAATATATTTTATACACTTGCCTTCACACTCGTATGAAGCGCTGCTTTGAATATATTGCGGAGAACTTTACTGAGCTTTTTAAATTCAATTATTTACGTCGTGTATCAACACAGGATTATCCCGTAACAATTGTAACGTTTTATTTTATAAATATCGTTAATTAGTACATAATTCCTGTGAGAACGTCCATACTATACAACGACCTACTCCGTTGGCATAAATGCCGCAGCGCCGGGTGAAAAGCATTAATTTATTTTTTATTTGAAACACACATTATTTAACAACAAAATGTAAGAAAGCTTTGACTGCCCAGCTGGGAACAAATCCTGTTTTAGGACAGTCAAATTAACAAGTTTAGTTCATTTTAAATTCCATTATACAAAAATAGAAGGGGAAAAAAGCTAGTATTGACATAGTATGGTAATCTAATATTTCTAGAAAGAAGTGTAATAATTAAGAATAAAGAGATGTGAAGAAAGTACAGAAAAAAAAATTTGTATTCCGGATAATTTGAGTGTAGTATAATAATTAATACAGAATCAATTCAAAGAGATAAGAAAAAAAAGTATAGAGTAATCGTTTATGTATTCCGGATAATTTGAGTATAGTATAATAGTTAAGTACTTCTGAAGATATAAGAAATGCAAATATTGTAGAGTAAACAATTATATATATGTCTTTGATAGGTACTGGTTGGTGCTATGAGGAAAAATATGCGTTTAAAATTGAGTATTAAAAAAAAGATAATATTATAGAGTAATATTGATAAGATTGAGTTATGTATCACACAGCTTTATGATATAATGATTAAATTCACAGCAAATAGAAAAGGCTGTTTAATTTTTTAAATATAATATTACGAATAAAAATTGTTAGAAAAACTAATATCTGCTCCTATAAAATAATACGAATATTATTAAAGGTAGTTGAAGAAACGATTGCAGGATTTTTTTTCATCAACACCTCGCAGAAGGCTCTGAATAACATAGTTTCCCTCAGGGTCTATGTCATCTTTCACTGTGCTGTGTGGAGTGTCTTTTTCACAGCCGAGCTGTTTTACTCAACAACGAGTCGTAGAAACGACTCGTTCCCATGTGACAAATGTCAACTTTGAACAAATGTTGAGTGCGCGTTTCGAGCATTTCACCGCATATGCCGAAGGGATCAATGACTCTAGTTCCTCGGAGCACCTAACATTGAAATACCGGTAGAAAAAAAAACAGTATTCCCACCTAATGCCTGTGCTTTAAAGAATGTAATCCGTTTGTTAAGATAGGAGAATCTAGCAAGCGGAGAGATTTTTCCAGAGTTTTTTTTCAGGTAGGTAATGGAATGTAATAAATATTTTTTTATAAATAAATGTGCTGAGAAAATAGTTTGTTTTTTTCTAAAAAAAACTTTCCCTTACCGCGCCCTAAAAATATATTAACATGTTTTCAAAAATCGAAGAGTTCTTTGGAAGACAAGGCGACGTGAATTCGAAAACTCTAATAATTTTTTCATAAATATTAATGTACAAAATACAAATTCTCTAAAAGATTCATCGAATTTCGTGGTGTTTTTCCAGTGTATATATTTAGATATGTATCTAAGTTTAAATTTATGGGGTGACTGGTACTTAATGGTAAATTTCTATTGAACGTATTGGAAAAGAAACCTCATGAAAAAAATGAGAACATCGTGCCAATTGCGAAGTAGTAAAAAACAAGAAAAAAAAAGTTAAATGTAATCAGATAAAGAAATAAACCACCCGTATTGCTGCGGAAAAATCGATGTCAGAATAGGTTTAAAAAAATGTTTCAACTACATAACTCTCTCAGAAATGTCCACAGAAAGGCCTATCATATAAAATTGTTCAATCCTTAATCCGAAAACAAGTGATCAAATATATTTTGTTTTCATTAGTAAGTCATTGGTATCTTATATGGTGAATATTATATATATGAAACAACCCTAATATATTATATAAGGATTGTTTCAGCCTCTTGGTAATGTATCAGGTCGTGCCCATCATTTTCCATGCATAGGACCTCCACAAAACCTTCAGCGGCACAACCTGAAAAGTTTTTCGCTTATGCCGTTTTTATTACCCTTTCGGAATTGGTTTGCTTTCACTGGAGTCGATCGCATCATCTTGAGATTTGCTGGAAATCCCCTCGGAAATATGCACTATATACGGGTATCTCCAAGATATACTATACAAATTATCCAAATATTATTAAAATCACGTATTTAAAAACTTTATGGTATTAAAAATGCAAAGACACCATATTAACGGCCAGCACCCAATAATACGGACTTTGTAGTCTGCTAACGCAAGGAAAACTACGAATCCTCTATGTGTAAATTCTGCAAGGGTAATTAGTAAAATACACAAGCTTTCAATAGACAAAAAACCTTCAACAGAAATCTTTTAAATTCCATATGAAATACGTACTAGAATTTTAGGTGAAATGTTCAATATTTCCTTCACAATGCACCTATTTTCAAACATTTTCATATGTATTTCATAGAACTTAAAAAATATACTTGTAAATTTGTAAATTTTGTAAATTTTTGTATCTTGAAACCATGTACATTTTCCTACTACCCGTGTAGAATTAACAGAATAATTATTTGTAGTGTTACTTGAATTAGCAGAAACAGATGTTGGTCCGGTTGGTCCGTTATTTGATACTTCAAATGGACAACTAAAAAATATTCTTTTTAAAAATCGATTTGTTTGACATAAGAAGCAATAAAAATATGCACAACCTTTTCGGTCTGGAACTTCTGGATTATCAGCGTCATTTCTATCATGAGTCAACCATCATCTATATATTTATTTATCGAGAAAGCTATCGCTTTGTGGCTTGACATTATAATTTAATGGAGGAAATTTTTGTTTTAAATCATTTTATTTTATTTATATTAATGCATTATCGACTGGTTTCGGTTAAACTCAACCTTCATCAGGAATAAACACATAAAAACTAAATTATCATACAGAGATATACCATAATGAATACTTCAACATTGATTCACTTAAAGTTAGTAGGAAATTGATTGATTTAATAAGTTTATAAAAAAAATAATTCACGATCATCTCGATACCAAATTATGTCTTAGCAGTATTGAAATAAGTGTTCCAAATTACCATTGTTTAAGACCTCAGAGCACATTCCACCTGCATACATTCAGTAATAATATTGCCTGCTTTTACCCCCCTGTTTCAAATTTGTCGACTATATTAGATAGAGTACGCTAATGCACAATGTAAACATTTTTGTCGATAATTTGTACAGTTTCGGAAAAAAATGTCCTTCTATTACTTTAAAA
This sequence comes from Halesus radiatus, assembly GCA_022606495.2. Lineage (NCBI taxonomy): Eukaryota > Metazoa > Arthropoda > Insecta > Trichoptera > Limnephilidae > Halesus > Halesus radiatus. Next base: position 2,188 of record JAHDVE020012268.1, on the reverse strand, counting down.
TATGTAACAATGATTGGGCTAATTATATATGTCTCTCTTTGTGTCTCTTACTTTTATTTGTATTATTTGTCATGTATCATTGAGTGAGGATTTTAAATTTGATGTATTATGTATCGTATGCTTTGTTTAAGTTTTTGAAAATTAATTTAATTTATACACAGGGTTTTACGTAATGATGGACTCATTTTCGTATCGATATATTTCCCGAATTACACATTGTATAATAATGAGCTATATAGTAATTGAAAGAGGAGGTCCGAAAATTTCGAATCCCACCGCTAGATCGCTCGTTGCATAAACGACCGCTAGAGTCGTTGAGCTGCCAAGTAACCATTTCGCAACGATTCTGATGGCTACCATGCAGCACAAGGTTTTCTGTGTTCATGAGTTCTGTAAAACTAAGTCGGCAGCTGTAGTGCGGCGTACTTTCGTATCCATTTTAACTTAGAAAGAGCATTTGTCGTTAGAATCACCAATTTAAATAAACTATATATGTAAAGGAAAAAGCCCAGGCCGACCTCGTGTATCAGTGGATAACGTGAGAAATTGAGTCCATAATTTTGAATAACCATGGGATTGTTCTCAAGTACGTGAGAATATCTGTAAAAGCTCAGTATAAATAAATAAACATGAAATATACCATATATTTATAAATCTACTGTAATTTTGTTTTTACAAATTAAGGGTTAAAAGTATTAGAGTAGGTATGTTAAATAACATGCAAACACTTGTACATGTTGTATGTTACCCACTTTGAAATAAAAGTATGTGATTATCTAAGTTAGCAGTACTGTTTTCACGTAAGTATATAATGTATCCAACAAAGATTAGTTAATAGAAAGTTTATATAATGTACGATTCTACCTATCTTGATGAATTTCAATGAATAGTCAAACCACCGAGTCAGTATTGTGAATTGACTGTCTTGAGTCGTGAGCCTTACAATACCCTCCATAATTTGCTTACACGGAGTAAATAAATGATTCTATTCATGTGACGATCACGACCGGAGCATACCCAAGATATGGATGTTATATTATGCTCACTCATTGACATATAATAAGAAAGATTGGTCTGCACAGTCTCGAAAGTGACCCATTCCATGGCTTATCATGAAAATTGCTGGTATGAGATTATTCGATCCCACCTTTTACTCATATCGACGACAAGATATCTCGATCAGAAATTTAGACTCACATCGATCACATGAACTCTCATGACGGTTTTTTTTTTTAAAGTGAAAACTGATGGGACTTTGGCATTCTAAATTTGGGTATATTGAGAAGCTGGAGGGAATTGAGGGAGGAAGGAGATGTTGAAGAGGAAGTTTGAGTATTTGACTATTTAGATCCTAAGGTCGCCGGTTCAAATCCCGGCGTGCGCAAGAAAATTTTATTTAATTAATTTGTTCACAATTAATTCATTTAAAAATAATATGTAGTATATTTGCACACATTCCACTGTGGAAGATACTCTCAGTATCGCCCTGGTGAAAGACCACCATTCAGAATTGAAACGTTGCTTTAAATGGCTTTTAGCCGTGTTTGGTGACCAGATCTGAATAGTCAGGTATTTTCCTCACCTTCCTCTCCCCCTTCTCCTTCCCCTCCCCAATACCTACAGCCTCACAATATTCCAAAATTGGAGATGCCATAGTCTCACTGGCTCCAGACGGTTGGAAGCAGTTGGAACTCTTGTGGGGTATTCATATAAAAAAGTCACTACACACAGCTATTTCTAAATGGGTGCAAAAACAAAATGCTTACCGATAAGTTTTTTTTTCCATTATAATGGCTTTGAATTCACTGAATAATTCAATAAACCTAAATAATACGTTTATTCAACAAATCGACCCCTTGGAATAACAAGGATCCATCTGACACAGAAATGTCATGCATTGATGGGCTCTAGAGAGATCTACTTTAGACTATATTATCGTATAACATTCCCATATAAGATGGAACCTTGTTATTCCAAGGGGTCGATATATCGATGTACGATGCAAAAGGGACATCTCGATATATTGTTGTATATTTTGAAACAAATGCTATCTATAATAAAAAAAATATATGTATTGGAATAGCTTATTAGAGCTTATAAATCTCATTGTAATATTTAATCAGTGAAAAGGACCGGTCAGTGGCTGAGCTGGCATCGCATTTGGGTCCCACCCATGCATCGTGAGTTC